>BMAU01021218.1:0-123593 GCA_019973935.1 Trichonephila clavipes | reverse complement strand
CTTTTTTATACACGCTTTGTCTCTGATTAAAGTTTATTTTATCTCTATTACTCGAATTTATCCCATCGAATTTTAATGATTATTTAGAGACAACACCGATCATAAGTTTGCGGGCGTTTACTATGCCGCAATCATTGCGTCAAATTGGAAATAAACCTATTATGTGGAATCACATTGAATTTATTTTTCATTGCTTTTGTAGCTGCTGAGTAGATAATTACTGCAATTCTAATGAATTTATAAGCTAAGTGGGATGAAAAAAAGTCTTCTCGAAGCGAACCAATTCATGGAATAATATACGATAACACACAGTGAGTTTACAATTCATATCTCAATATATTTAAATAAATAATTAAATAGATTTTAATTCTATTATGGTGAAGGCTTCTAATGAATTTTCTTTGTTGTTAGCAAGCAAAAATAACCATATTCTGACGGAGAGGAGATAATAAAAAGTAACCTTATAATTTTCGCCTAAGATGTCGGAGAAGTAAATGTCAAACATAGGGAAGAAATACTGCCATGTATCGCATAGATGAAATGGGCCAAAATGTTAGAACGTAAATTGTCTCTGGACTTCAAAATTGCAAATACTTTTCAGTAATTTTAGAAGAAAGCTATGATATCACAGATAATACGCAGTTAAGCATCTTTGTGCGTTACACGAACAATAATTTTGATATTGTGAAATAACTTCTTGATTTGTGCCGATTAGTTTTAACTAAAGGTAAAGACATTTTTTTTTACAAGCTCTTATTTAACTTGCAATGTAAAATGTTAGGGTTGAATCTTGCAACGCAATTTTGAAGCCGATGCCTACCACCGACTGATCTGAATTTTTGTCAACACGTTTAGTTTGGATGACAATGCATCTTTTGCCCATTTATATTCCGATATCGCACAATTAGTTAAAATAATTAATTAAAGTAATTTGTTCGGGGAATTTTGAAACTCAATTTTGAAGCTGATGCCTTCAACCGACTGATCTGAATTTTTGTTTACACGTTTAGTTAGGATGACAGTGCATGTTTTGCTTATATTCCAATATCGCAATTAGTTAAAAAGATACTGATTAAAAAATTCTTACGCATGTTAAAAGCTTACTTTACCTATTTGCACGAGCCCCCGTGTCATAGTGGTTAGATAAGCTGATTTCAAATAAATGGTTCCGGGTACAATTCCTGGGAGCTCGCAGTTTTTGAATTTACTTTAAATCACTTTAATTTTCCGTCGAAAATTAATTCTCTTGATCAAATTTAAATTTTCACGTACTTTAATTTTTTTTTTTTTGCAAGCTTTTATTTAACTTGCAATGTAAAACGTTCGGGTGCAATCTTGCAACGCAATTTTGAAGCTGATGCCTTTAACCTACTGAGCTGAAATTTTGTATACACGTTTAGTTTGGATGACAATGCATGTTTTGATCATTTATATTCCAATATCTCATTTAGTTAAAAATATATTAATTAAAAACTTTTTACCCCTGTTAGCTTTTTATTCCGCCGATCAGCTTATCTGATTGACAGCTTAAATAAGTTCCGATTTTTTTTTATCTTTTCTGAAAACCATCTGATCCTTTCTATCAAACTGAAACACAAAATAATTACATAATTGGAACGATCATTTATTTCACCAAGATACGGTATATATAATTTTTTAAAAAATATAATGATATTTTCTATTTTTTACGATTTTTCTAAAATGAGGAAAAACGATGCGTTTTCGTGAAAATTTCTAAATCCTTCCGTATGAATTTTGTTTTTGTTTTTTTCGTGTTTATGAATCGATATTCGGTACTAAGAGAGTTCTATCGTTTCTCTTTAGAATCAGTCATTTAAGGCAGTATTCCGCAACCCCCGGTCCGTGAATCAAATACTACCGGTCCGAACACAAGAAATATTAAATTATTTTTCTTTCATTTTCTATGGTATATTTTTCTTGGGTTTGGGCTACTTTTTATGAAAATCACTTTATATTCATTGTTGGTGTAACTATATTTTATTCTAAAGTCACGATAATATACAATTAAATTAAAATTATTAAATCAAAACAGTCTAAAATATGAACAATAAACGTCCTCCCTCTCAGCGGGTCGCAGTAAAATTAACAAACGTCGACAGGTCCACGGAGATAAAAAGATTGCGGAGCACTGATTTAAAAAATAAAATGCCAAAAACTTCTTTTTTTTGTTACGATCTTTGAAAAAATACTCAAATTTAAAAAAAAAAACATTTTAAATTTCGTTACTTTTAAAGATAATCGGACGAAGCCTTTTTTTCGTTTGCAGAAGAGTATTATCCAGATTCTGCTTAAGGATTGAAAAAATTAGTTTACAATTACGGAGTTTAAAAATTTTTCTTGCATTTTTGGTTTTTAATATAGTATTATAGTAAATAAATGAATTTTAATATTTTGATTAATTTTACTTTGTCTAATATTGCTTTCGTCTAACAATGTTTACCCCTCCCCCATTAACCTCGTGTTGCGGCCCGAGTGAAATATTAATCATATGTACGTGGCCTGGCGCAAAAAAAGTTTAAGTAACCCTTAGCTAGCCTGCTCAATATTAACAGGAAAACGACCTTACAACAAGGATGGCGTTGAATGAGACGAACAGACTGAGAAACTTGTCCAGCGATAAATAAAAAGTAAAAAATAAATTAAAAGTAAAAAAAAAACTTTTTTTAAAAACAAGCTTTTATTTACACTCATGTCCATAAATTAAGGAAAATGAAGTTCAGGCAAAGAAAGAGACAGAAGCAAATCAAATTTGACTTATTTGCAAAGTCTATTTATTAAACAAAAGGTAAAGAGCAAAAAAGATGCTATATGTTTGACATAATTAATAAAAATTGCGATTTTTAATCCCTGGAGCAAATTTCAAAAAAAGAATCTATTTACGTAAAACAGTATAACATGGTTAGTATGATGGTTAATACGGAGTATGTCTCCCGGACGATGCAATACAGGCCTTACAACGCCTAGGCATGCTAAGTATCAAATTATCAATCTGATCTTGGGGAATATTACACCACTCATCAAGCAATGCCCTCCAATGTTCCGGCAGACAGGTAAGAGGGGGTTGACGGGCTGCAATTCGTCGGCCAAGCATATCCCACACATGCTCTATTGGATTCAAGTCCAGTGAGTATTCTGGCCAGTCCATACGGGTGATATCCTCCGGTTGAAGGCATTCGTCTACAATGTTTGCAAGGTGAGGACGGGCGTTGTCATCCATAAACAGAAATTCAGCATCCATGGCGCCCCGAAACAAACGTACATGTTGTTCCAGAATGACTTCCCGATAGATTTGGCCAGTCATCGTTACTCTCTGAACATGCAGGTCAGTTCTGGAACCAACAATAATTCCTCCCCAAACGAGCCATCATGCAGCACCGTAACGGTGTCGATAAATGGTTTTCTCTTGGTGGTAACGGGTACCTGGCACTCTCCATATTAAAGTGCGGCGAGAATCAGACTGCAAACTAAACCTGGACTCGTCGGAAAACATGACACAAGACCACTGTTGTGGTGTCCAAAATGCATGATCTCTACTCCAGGTTAATCGCAGGCGACAGTGAGTTGCGGTAAGTGGAACACATCTGACAGGCCTACGAGCATATAGACCAATGTGCCCTAAGCGTCTGTACACGGTCTGCCTTGAAATTGTCGTAATGGTAGCTGAAGAGAGCTGACGAGGCAGTTCTGATGCAGTGCTCCGTCTGTTTCTTTTGGCAGTAATTGAAAAATACCGGTCCTCCTTCGGCGTTGTAACTCGGGGGCGACCTGTGCTGTAACATCTACTCACATTACCATCATCTTGGAATCGTTGCCAAAGCCTGGAGATGACACTCTGGGCGATTTCAAGTTCCTCGGATACTTCCAGCTGCGTACGTCCACATTCCAATCGTCCAATAATTCTACCACGTAAAAAAATCATCCAAATGCTTCCTTTGTGCCACAATTTGCGGTTATTGCACTGAAAGGCTTTTAAAGCGCTTGTGAACAATTTTATTTCTTTGCCACCATTCCTTATATACCCCTCTCTTACACTCTCGTCATTGTGACTTACTATCCGCGCCATCTGGTGGCTTCCTATAATTCGCATATTCTTCTTCAAGATGTGTGTGATAATTCTACTGGTGAAATTTTTATTTTAGAGTTCAATTACTGTGTGATTCCGAATTATTCTAAATTTATGGACATGAGTGTAAATGCTCTGAAAAGAATAAAATAAACTTTTCTTTTAGAATTTTTTTTGCTATGAGCTTATAATGTCATTACACAATTTATGATATAAAAGCTTGTCGCAAGATTTACCTGTGTAAATAAATAAGCAAATTAAATAACTTGACCGGATTGGTTTTAACTTTTAAAATTTTGAAACAAAGTAAATACAAGTACTTAAATTTCGCGACAAGCTTTTATATCATAAATTGTGTAAAGACGTTATAAGCTAATAGCAAAAAAAAATTTAAAAGAAAGGTATATTTTATTCTTTTCAGAGCATTTAAATAAAACTTGTTTTTAAAAAATTTTTTTTTTTTTTTACTTTTAATTTACAAAGATCTTGAATTTAACAAGGTAGAATGGACAAAATTAGACAGTGTTTGCACAGATGGAGCCTTGCATGGTTGGCAGAATCAAAGGTTTGAATTAAGATAGAAAATTATCATGTAGAGAATACTGCACACATTGTATGCGCCAGTTTTCCAAAGGAGTTTCCAGTTTTCTACCCACTAAATTTTCTAATTTGAGGGAGTATGTTTCAAATTGCTGGAAGAAAACGAAGAACTGCCCAGTGAATGCTCGTTCCTCGGGAGAGAAAATTGGCAGCGGGATTTAGCTTTTCTTACTGATTTAAGGGAGCATTTAAACAATTTAAATTTGAGATTACAGAGAAAAACTTTTGTGAACAAACTTTTGCTTTTTTGTCTGGATTTTGGAGAAAAAAAATTAACTCATTTCCCATTCATGCAGGAATTATCTGCCAAAGTTAGTAATGTTCCGTAGCTATGATAAATTTAAAAATTAAATATCCATTAGCAGGTTTCTTTCAGTGCCAGGTTTGAGGATTGTAAAAATGATTTAAAAAAAAAAAATACTGAACTTTTTTCACAAATATTTTTTCGATTTCTTTTCAAGACATTAATTGTTACCCGCCTCAAAAGCATGTATTTTAGTTTTTTTTAAAGTTACAATTTATTTTGTTCTCATTTCTTTACTCAAACACAACTCTTTCTGTTATCCAACACAACCGAAAGCCCAGTGTCTACGTCATAGGTGCACTCCAACTACGTCAGAGACGAAAATATGCTGAAGTGCAGTTAAAAATGAAAAAAAAAACTAAATATTTTCATGCAAACAAGAGAATTTAAGATATGAAAAATACAGGATAATTCTTTCAAAACTAAAAAGAAAAATTGAAAAATAAAAAGATTAAATAATTTAAATTTCGCCAAACGCAAGTTTAAAAATAGCGAAAGAAAGAACACGAAAATAAATTCGGTACAAAAAAAGCAAATATTTTACAAAGAGCTTTCGATGCAAAAAAAAATTCCAAAATAAATAAAAAATATTTTTTCTGTCAGAAAATTAGTAGTGTTCAGGAATCAGGCTGATGTGTGCGGTTAAAGGCTGCTTTCAGCCTTTTGAAAGAGATTGAAAGATCATTTATCAAAAAAAGCCAGCCTGTAATGGTCCCTGGGGACCTCACTTTTGAGAACTATAATAATTAGTAGACGTAAAAGAACCAGTAGCCATTTTTATAAATAACTTTCTTTATTTGAATAACTTTCTCAATTAAAATCGAAGACTTATTAACAAATTTGAATTATAATATTATGAGGTTTTAAATATAATATCCTTTAATTTAACTCAATTAATTAATAATTTAATTAATCAATTCATTAAATAACGATCACGCAGAAATTACGATAAAAGATCCCAGATTTATATTCAATAATGTTCTTAATGAACATTTAACTTTAATCTCACTCTTAAAACTTTAATGAGACTTTAAATACAATTTTATATTTACCACTCGGAATCTCAATTCTTCATGAGATTAATTTGTCTTCAACTACAATATTTCAATTCAAAATCACTATAACTCTATGCTTCAATATCTATCTCCCTACTGCTCTAACTTTACTATTTCGTTTGACTTAAATACTGAATCTAATCTACATAACAAGTAATCCTGTCCGCTTTTGGAGTTGATTGGAAATAGGTAGGGAATTAAATTTCCCTAAAAAGGTCGGTTCAGAAGGTTAGTGATAAAGTTCCGTATAGATTCGTCACAAGCCGATCTCATAGCAATTTATTTGGGATCCAAGAGAGACAATAATCTATATCTATATCTATATATATACTAGCTGCAAGTACCCGGCTTTGCCCGGGTTTAAAAAAAAAAGGTTTTCTGTAGAAGCTTACAAAACTGTTTATTTGCATGCAATAAAAGGGTACATTTATCTTAAAGCAATGTGATAGACAACATTTTTGGCAGTTCCATTTGGAGTGTGTACAAAAATAATTTCCTGTCTGCTCACTCTAGAGCAGGCGACATAAACTGTCCATGAGAAAAGCATGGTGTCTGCATCTATACTCTCCCCTTTTTCTCAGAGACATGACTGTAGCCAAAACTGACAATGCATTCGTATGAATGAAGGAATGGAATGGAATGTAGTAAGTAATGTGATATTTGTTGCAGTATTTGCTTGCAGTAAAATAAATATAACAAAGAAGTATTGCAAATTACTTACCGCTTTTGTTTAGTAAAGTTTTCTCTAAATGAACCCATGGCTCAGAACATGCACATGAAGCACTCTTTTGGAGGCCAGAATGAGGTTGGGATGGAACGAAACCTGTTTAAAACCTTCCCCATGTAATTTTGTGAATGTGTACCAAATTTCACGTTATTTGGTTGTCTGGATCTTGAGTTATAAGGAAACAGACAAACAAATGCGTCATATGCATATATAAATATAGATTTGTTTGAATTCTTGTGTATTACTTTTGTAAGCTTCATGGCATATTTTATGGTGTACCAGTCTTGTAAAACTGACTGAGCCACACCAACATTTAGCTAGGTATAGCTAGTTATAACATAAAATTAAATCTAAAAAATATATCAAAAATAAAAGAAGACTCAATATTTTGATTAAATCAGTGTATAAACATTTTCGTACAAACATAATATATATACTGTAAAATATTTAGTTTGCTATTTGCCTTTCAAACTGCCATCAAATAAAATTTTAAAAGTTGTCAAAAACAAATAAAACATATTTAAGGAAAATACCACTGATTAATGTTGCCAAAGACATCCCAACGTGTAAAAAAATATTTGCAGTACATAATCACGAAAAAAAAATGTAAGTACTAAAATATAAAAAAACAAAAATTATGTATTGAATTAATTAAGGATTAGAGGAGGGAAAGATAAAACAGGCTAAGATAATACTCATAATAATTTCATATTGGTAGGCTACTCATTTTTGGCATGATTTCAAAATCACGCCAAATTGGTGTTGTGGCCAGTCTTATGTTATAGTAATGTACAGAATCAAAGGTACTTATGTATTATCGCAACCTATTGGTGACATTATACAAAATGAAGCACATGTTTGCCAATTTAAGGCATACAAAGTTGGGATTGCCAAAGTGGCGAGTTGTCTTGAACATTGGCGACTGTGCAATAATACGTAAGTAATAAATAAAAAAAATTCCGAAGTATATATATCCCGAGCGTAAAAATAAATTGAAAAATGAAGTACAATACTAACATTAAATGACATAAAAAGAACTGAACTAACTCTATCAATGCAAAAGCATAATTTGAAAAATATGGTACTTACATATAACCGCAACCTATTGGCGACATTATCTGAAACAAAGTACATCACTCACAATTCAGCAAATATATGACATGCGAAATCAGGGTTGCCAACTTGGCAAATTTTGAATGTTGGAGATTGTTAGGATAGTACAATAAGTAACAAAAATAATTTATCTTACGACTACCTGCTTCCTCAACATACTCATTTTTGGCATGGTTTTGAAATCACGCCAAATTGGTATGTTGTGGCCCGTCTAATGTTATAGTAATGTACAGAATTAAAGGTACTTATGTATTATCGCAACCTATTGGTGACATTATACAAAATGAAGCACATGATTGCCAATTCAACGCATACAAAGTTGAGATTGCGAAAGTGGCGAGTTGTCTTGAACAGTGGCGACTGTGCAATGCGTAAATACTAAATAAAAAAATTATGCAAAGAATACATATCCCGAGCATAAAAAAAAATTGAATAATTAAGTACAATACTAATATTAACTGACTTAAAAGAACTGAACTAACTCTATTAATGCAAAAGCATAATTTGAAAAAAATATGGTACTTACATATAACCGCAACCTATTGGCGACATCTGAAACGAAGCAAGCACATCACTCACAATTCAGCAAATATATGACATGCGAAATCAGGGTTGCCAACTTGGCAACTTATTTTGAACATTGGAGATTGTTAGGATAGTATATAAGTACCAAAAATAACTTATCTTATGACTACCTGCTTCTTCAACAGGTATTTAAGCCATTTGTCTGTTTTGCTCATTCTCTGATAACTATTCCAGTTTGATATGTAATTACTACCAACACTGCTTTCTCTTGGGCAGTATAATTACCCAAGTTTGATTTTCTGCAAGGCAATTTTATACACTGAAGCCAATAGTATACCCTTAAAGGTTAAAATAGACACATAAAATTGCAAAATATTATTAATTTCATGCTATCTAAAACAAATAACGAAAACGAAAATACTATACTTATGTTAATCACAGTAATAAGAACTGAAATATCATTATCAATAAGAAGTTTTAGTTTGTCGAAACTATAACCTTCGCATTCTAAATAAATAAATAAATTTTCCGAAAAAATACTGAAATTGTAAGTTCAAATTTTTAAGCAAAATCACACACATAAACATCCCGCCATAATACCTAAATGTTGCCAAAACAATAAAACAAAATTTTAGTTGAATCCTTAAAAAAGTGATTTATTTGAAAAATAAACCTAATTAAATATCAAAGAATAGAAAAATTGAATAAATATTCCAAGTGATTAACATAGCTACAGTAAAAATATGTAATAATCTTGAAAAACTGCATGTAAAATATAAATTGTCCACTTACTGAGAAACGTGACATGATATGATGTCATAACACTGGAAAATCACTTAAAAATTAAATTTTAAAAAATGTGGCGAGTTGTCTAACGGTGTCGATTGTGCAATGCGTATAAATACTAAATAAAAAAAAATTATCCAAAGAATACATATCCCGAGCATAAAAATAAATTGAATAATTAAGTACAATACTAACATTAACTGACATAAAAAAAGAACTGAACTAACTCTATTAATGCAAAAGCATAATTTTAAAAAATATGGTATTTATATATAACCGCAACCTATTGGCGACATCTGGAACGAAGCACATCACTCACAATTCAGCAAATATATGACATGCAAAATCAGGGTTGCCAACTTGGTAAGTTATTTTAAACGTTGTAGATTGTTAGGATAGTACATAAGTACCAAAAATAATTTATCTTACGACTACCTGCGTCCTCAACATACTCATTTTTTGCATGATTTTGAAATCACGCCAAATTGGTATGTTGCGACCAGTTTAATGTTATAGTAATGTAGAGAATTAGAGGTACTTATGTATTATCGCAACCTATTGGTGACATTATACAAAATGAAGCACATGATTGCCAATTCAACGCACACAAAGTTGGGATTGCCAAAGTGGCGAGTTGTCTTGAATGGTGGCGATTGTGCAATAATACGCAAGTACTAAAAAAAATTATCAAAAGTATATATATCCCGATAATAAAGATAAATTGAAAAATGAAGTACAATACTAACATTAACTGACATAAAAAGAACTGAACTAACTTTATCAATGCAAAAGCATAATTTGAAAAAATAAGGTACTTACATATAACCTATACATATGTTATATATTACCTATTGGGGACATTATATGAAACGAAGCACATGACTCACAATTCAGCATATATATGACATGCGAAATCGGAGTTCCAACTTGGCAAGTTATTTTGAACGTTGGCGATTGTTAGGATAGGACATAAGTACCAAAAACAATTTATCTTACGACTACCTGCTTCCTCAACAGGTATTTAAGCCATTTGTCTATTTTGCTCATTCTCTGATAACTATTCCAGTTTGATATGTAATTACTACCAACACTGCTTTCTCTTGGGCAGTATAATTACCCAAGATTGATTTTCTGCAAGGCAATTTTATACAATGAAACCAATAGTATACCCTTAAAGGTTAAAATAAAGACACATAAAATTGTAAAATATTATTTATTTCATACTATCTAAAACAGATAACAAAAACGGAAATACAATACTTATGTTAATCACAGTAATAAGAACTGAAATACCATTATCAATAAGAAGTTTTAGTTTGTCAAAATTATAACCTTCGCATTCTAAAGAAATAAATAAATTTTCTGAAAAAATACTGAAATTGTACGTTCTAATTTTTAAGCAAAATCACACACATAAACATTCCGCCATAATACCTAAATGATGCCAAAACAATAAAACAAAATTTTAGTTGAATCCTTAAAAAAATGATTTATTCGAAAAATAAACCTTATTAAGTATCAAAGAATAGAAAAATTGAAAAAATATTCCAACCGATTAACATAGCTGGAGTAAAAATATGTAATAGTCTTGAAAAACTGCATGTAAAGTATAAATTGTCCACTTACTGAGAAACGTGACATGATATGACGTCATAACACAGGAAAATCACTTAAAAATTAAATTTTAAAAAATTAGGAAAGAATTAGGAACGCCAAACCTATTTAAGAACCTTCCTCGTGTAATTTTGTGCACGTGTACCAAATTTCTTGTTATTTGGTTGTCTTGATCTTGAGTTATGAGGGAACAGACAAACAGACAACAAATGCGTCTTATATATATATATATATATATATATATATATATATATATATATATATATATATATATATATATATATATATATATATAATACAGAATAAAGTAGACACGAAAAAGAGGTGTTTCAGTGCCTAATTTAAATGTCTCTTTTGTAAAACATGTTTCCAGAAATCATTGGAATTATATTCATAGAATTTTCTTAAACGACAAAAAAAATTATCGGACTAAATGTAGAACTATTATTAGATTTTAAAAAATTTATTTCTAAAAAAAATTAACTAAAAAATTATTTTCAAGATTTTAGAATCGAGATTTTTTTTTTGTAGGATCTTGATAACAAATGCAGTCAGACCTCCATTTTACGAGCCTCTATTTTACGAATTTCTCTGTTTTGCGAACTTTTACCTGGAACCACGAGCATTTTACAATTTTCTTTGTAAAATAACTTCTAAATAGTTAAATGTATTTTCTATTTAACGAAATTTTTCCGCTGTGGTCTGAATTTTTTTCTCCTAATTTTTAATATATTTTTGGACCTTCATATGATGAAATAATAAAGTCATTTGAAACGATTCCACGCGGATTACAGTGTAAAGAAAGTACGCCTGAAGGGTTTTTTCAGGTGCTTTGTGAAAATGCGATACGTATTATATATAAAAGAAAAAAAAATTTCAAACAAAATTAGAGCAGACTTTACCAGTAATTTAATGTGAGCACGGATGCACACACACAACTTATGTTTCTCTCTCAATTTACTTGTAGACTTCAAATTAGAAAATATCACAAATTTCAACGGTTTTAATATTGAACATTTTTTAAAGCTGAAAATACAATGTATTTCTGAACAATGTTTTTTTACTTATTTTTTTGTTTTTCTTGCAAATTTCTTTTTGGTGGATAAAATATATAAAATAAATAGACATTAATTTACAAAAAAAGTTAGAAATAATTACTTTTTTATAATATTAGTGTTTAAAAATTTAAAAAAAATTAAATGCTTAATATTTAAACTTGGTCACCTTGGTTAACAGATGGTGTGGAATTAGACTGGAAAGAATGTGCTCTTAAGTACGGCAGTAATTATTTTGGTCTTCGGACTTTCTTGCCTAAAATGAGACAAGAAAAAATACTGCATGTGAGTGCGCTCACACAGTGAAAATTGGATAGACTATCATGAACCGCAATTTTTCCTTCAGTCTTAGACCAGTATCAGCAAAACGAAATTTTGAAAAAAAAAGGCTCTTTTCAAATATTAAAAGTTTTTATGGAATGGCCGTTACAAGAAAAACTTTTAGATGCCATAGAGCTTTTACGGCCATATCTAACCCAAACCAATTTTCGTGATTTTTTGGACTTAATTCTCTGCCAAAAACGTTTCTTCAAATGTATTGGTTATGATTGCATCACTTATAAAAAAAACTCTGGAAAAGAGGCCCATTTGATTTTAGTAAAATTATAGAGAAAGATACAATCCATACTAATATTATAAGCGTGAAAGTTTGTGTGGATGTTTGCTACTCTTTTACTCAAAAACAACTGAATGGATTTTAATGAAACTTTACAATAATATAGCTTATACATCAGAATAACACATAGGCTCTAATTTATAAACATATTGTGTGAAGTGTCCAAAATATAACAATAACTGTCAATTATGAAGGAAAAGATTCTGCCATCTGCAAAAAAAACCAGTTACATCATATATCTATCTTTTATGTGTGAAGCAAAACTTTGCATTTTGTTTTGTCTACGCCAGGCGCCAGGAACTGCGAAAGTTTGAACAGGCGGAGTGTGAGGCTGATTACAATTTTAGCATAAAATAAATACAACAAAAAGCAATATTAATGTATTACACTTCCAGATATAAATTATTTACATTATTTTAAGTGTTTATTACACAAAATTTGTAACAATGTGTTACTTTTGCTGAGCAAAGATCAGCTTAGGAAAGCGTTTTCAAAAATCGACTGACAAGAGAGTTCGGGGAGTTATAAATAAATAAAAATCCCTTTTATCAGCTATTAGATCTACAGACTTAAAATTTAACAAACAGTGTTTTTTCTTAATTCATCTGAGATATGCAGAAAAGCTACTTTTGTTTAATTTGCAATCCATGTAAAATTAACTCATTAAAAACGTCTATATCCTTCAATCTGAATTGCTTAAATTTTTAATTCACCGGTGCGAAGAACGGGTATACCAGCTAGTCTTCAATACCTTAAAGGTAGTTCTTGAATATGACAGAACTCGTCCTTTCCCACATGAGTTACGTGTACATCCTAATGATGATAATTTTATGGTTTTTTTTGCAGGTATTAGAGTGTTTGTGTGTTTTTATCAATTGTGATTTTTCAAGTTTACTTCCGATCGTCTCTTTTTTTCTATACTGTAAATAAGTATTAATTGTTTTATTGAAGATTAAAGTTCTTGCATTTTTTACTGTGTAAACACAAATTTGAACGATAAGAATTTTGAATTACCATAGTTGTATCTAATAATAAATTAAAATAAGAAGTTAAAAGTTGTCCTCTTTTTTAGTATACCAGAGTATCCCTTGACTATTTTATTAAAATGAAGGTTATGCGGAAGATAAGTATAAAATTAAAATTAAAATGTTCAGCAATGCTCACAATTCTAGTGAAATTTAAATACGTATAAATACACACAGTTTTAAATAAATAAAGTCGTTCGCGCAACATAAACAAATATACATTTTTATCGTGGATCAAATACTACCGGTCCGCACAAGAAACATTAAATTATTTCCCTTTTATTTACTGTGGTATATTTTTCTTGTGTTTGGGGTACTTTTTATGAAAATAACTTTATATTCATTATTTTGGTATAGATATATTTTATTCTGAGAAGGCACGTTTAAATACAATTAAATTAAAATTATTAAATCAAAAAAATATAAAATATAAACAATCAACGTCCTCCCTTTAGCGGGCCGCGGTAAAATTGTTCACCGGTCCAAGTAGATAAAATGGTTGGGGAACACTGCGTTATTAGACTTAACAGCTGCAGATTAGTTATGGGCAGAGGCGCAGTTTTCTACCTTCGATTACCTCCCCCCCTGCCTGAAAAATTCCTGTGTTTGCCACTGGACAGAATCATTTTTCCTTTGATGAACTATGCCATTATGTATTCCTTAGAACCTAAAATTGAATAATATACTTAACAGCAAAATGTAATGTGTATTTCTATTTTGTAATACGAAATCTCTTTCAAGGAATCGAAGGTTGACTTTGTGACGGGACCTGCTTTTGTTCATGTTGGCCTTGGTTATCGGCCCGGTACAACTTTTCAAATAACACTGGTAGTCAGTTAAATGTCGGAATCATTAACAAAAGAACTTTAAGAAAATCGTTTGAAAGTTAAACTTAAAATTTTGTTAAAACTTTCAGTCGTTCGAATTTCATAAAAGAATTAATTATGATAACTCAGAGAACTTTAAAATAAACCGAGGGAAAAATTTAAGGGAAATGCAACACATTTTGTCACGATTAGTAATAAATTAGAATTGTCAAAAATGTATCACTATCTTACGCAATAGGTAGTTAAAAAGAAAAATAATAATTACGCATGACACACACATTGATGAATGTTGAAATACTTTAAAATCGAATTTTATTTTCTTGGTACTTTCAAAAGCAATTATAATATTAATTCAGTCTCATTGTAAAAAAAAAAAAAAAAAAACATAAAAATATAACTTAATTTTACAGTGAACTTAATCTCGCCGTTTCGCTCCACCCAAATCGAGTTTCTCTCCTCAAAATATCATCTTTCCCAACAGTGCGATTTTAAAATCAAGTAAAAAGAAAGAGAAAAATATAAATATGCGTGTGAAATGTAAAAAGATTCTTGACTATGCATTTAGAGATATGCGCTTAGGAATCTGATAACTCTCTCGGATGCTCAGATTGGTCTGAGAACAAAAAACCCATTCCAAGGTAGATAAATCATGTGATACAACCATACTTTCGAGTATGTTATGATGTTCTCTAATCGGTTTCACTACATTAATACTCCTAGATTTGCAACACTCCTGAATATGTGTTTCGTCCACATAACATATCGAAAATGGCAATGAAAAATTTACCATTACTGAAGAATCTGTAGCGGGAAATTGTCGAAAGGCAGTAAGAATACTGCCGCTTTCGTTGCACATTGAAACCGTAGGTACCCCGTCTATTCCGAGTTTCATATGTATTTAAATTCAGATCAGTGATCACTAGAATCATCCAAGGTTTCCTAATTTTCATTGTTTTCTCTACTTTGAAATAAGCTTTATGATTTTTTTTTCATGTTTTCATTTTTCTAATTCTACGTTTACGTTTTTTTTTCCATTTTCTGATGATTGTTTTGACAACTGGCATGATGCAAAGAAACGACATCATGATGTTAGAACCTCTCCTTCTAGATTCAGTTTACAGAGGAATTATGTTTGTTCTCAGCTGCAATCTGTATTCGAGACAGGAATACTCCTTCCCCTTCTATTTCTGTTCAAAACGAAAGATAACGATACTTCTCTCGCTTCCGCGATCACGATTGCAGGAGATCCAGTTGGGTGTCCACTTGAGAGCTAACAACTGTAACACTGTTTATATGACACTAACCGTCATCCCTCCCTCCTGTTATTTATTCCCATTCCCATCGTTTCAATACATAAAAAAACTACCCTACATGCAAGTTATACAAATGAATTGCCCATTTCAATGCTACAACATAGTTTTTTTTTTGTTTCAGGATCATCGGCTTAGGTTACTTACTTTTTTAATCAATCATTTCATTTTTTTAAAGAATCTACAATATTATATAAATATCTTCAATGAAAAAGAAATAAGAAAAATTCCGAATTTTGTACTGCGATTAATGTTATATAAAGAATATAAATTTTAGTAAAGGCAGAAATCAGTACACACTGCTCGCCACACAAAATGCAACCCCAAGAAGGATCAGAGATACCACAGCGAAATTAATTTGGCAGAGAACATGTTCAAAGATAAAGCGATTAAAAATACAGCCTCTTGTACCATTTGAATGATGGAAAAATCAGTGCAGCTGCCATTGTTGGCTAGAACCACTGCTCCACGACTTGGCATAGAATCAAAAAGGCTTTGGTTGTATAATTGGGGTATGCCAGTTCATGGAACTTCCACATATTGCCAAAGTTGATCTGGTGTAGGAGGCAGAGGTGTTTCTCGGGCCAGTCGTTGTGTAAGCATGAATCAAACGTTTCCGATTGGCATTAGATTGGGAGAACAAGCAGGCCAAGGAAGCAATTCAGTTTAATGAATAAAGAGCTGTTGAACATTGCGTGTCTCGTGTGTACGCACATTATCCTATTGGAATATAGCTGATGGGAAGTGACGAATGTATGAAACCACCACGGGCTACAAATTCAATCTGATGGTATTGTTCTGAATGGCATTAAAATGATTATAGCTGTGTTAGAAATATTGTGTATTTTGCATGAATTTGCAACACAAAATTTATGAGTTGTTCAAGCTTTAATTTAGATTTTTAAGATTGAATATGTTGATAAGTTGTTCCCTCTCCTTTACTGTATGTGTTTTTTCAACAAATTCAAAAAGGTGCAATTTCCAATAGAAAAATTGTTTAGTTTTGCAAGGCATTGTTCCAATGAGTATAAAATCATTGCTTGGAAACCAGGAGAGTAAACAATAAAATATTTACAATCTAGTAGATAAAATATATATAAAGATAAAACGTTTTTATATTATTTTATTATACACCCAGGAACATTGAAAATAGTGACCCAAGAAGGAAGCTAAGTACAATCGCGAAACTTTGCAAATAAGTACAGCGTAATGTGATATGCAAATGATCCAAGTTTTGTGCCAATACGCATGCTGATACACGCCGAGGTGGCGCTATAATCAGGAAGAGGGTGCTATATAAGCCATGTCCGCTTTTCCCAAAACCCCGAAAGGGAACTTTTAATAAACCTAATTATTCAAGCATAGTTGAAAGTATTGTAAGACCCAATCTTACCTTCGCGCAAGCCGCTGAATAAGTTCGATCAACAATTCAAGCTACCGCCCCTCATCAGATGGCACCACGCGCCGGTCAGATTCCCGCTACAAACCAAGCACAAACTCAGGCCGTCAAGAGACAAATCCCCCCCAACCCCAGCCGATAAACTCAAATAACGATTGCATGGGCTTAATAACCCAAACGCTCAATCAGACCATACAAGCACTATATGTCCTTGTCCAGCAAATCAGCACAATGAACCTTACTCAAAACGCCCCAAACCCCGCGGCTATCAAAAAAGCAGAGAAGAATTTAAAAAAGAGATGTATGCCCTAGTAGAGGCACAATTAGACAAAAATTATAATGAGTAGACACCAAATGAACGGCCTGAGTTTGTGTTCATGGAACGCAAACGGAATTCTAAATAAAAATATTGAATTTAAGCTATTTGTAGAGAAGTACGACCCCGATATCTTACTTGTACAAGAGACACATTTGAGACCCACCCACAACATAAACATCAAAAATTACATCTGCTTCAGGAATGACCGCATCACGAACGGCCCCGCAACTGGTGGTACGCTCATATTTATCAAAAACTATATTCCTCATGTTAACCCCTCACCCCCACTCTGCACCACATCGAAGCTACCGCCGTAACTATTACCCCTCCGAGTACTAATCATATCTCTATCACCAGCATCTATGTTCCCCCTCGTTCCGACAATCATTTATTTACTCGCGACCTTGAAAATATCCTTCAGATCAACAGTAACTGTGTGATTTTTGGCGATTTCAACGCCACACACAGTACGTGGAATTGCTCACATAACTCCACCAGAAGTATTCAATTGAAAACCTTCGCCGATAATACTAATCTGGAAATTGCTTTCCCCGCTTCCCCTACCAGATATGGATACAACTCTTCAAATACTCTAGATTTCGCTCTCATTAGCAACTTTAATTTCCCATATACTATCGAATCCATACCTGAACTCTCATCTGACCATAACCCTGTTATGCTCAGTTTCAATTTAACTTCATCTATCCATAAAAGTAATCCTAGAGCAATTACCTCCTCTTGGTCTGCCATTAAAATTTACCTTAAAAATCATTTTCACCTGTCCGACTATGCCAACATTAATAGCGAACTCCTAATAGAAGAAAAACTAGCAAAGTTCACCGATGCGGTTAGCTCCGCCTACAACCTTGCATCTAAGCCAATCACAAACACGCGACACAGTTACACCCCACACCACATCCAACAGCTAATAACCATAAAAAACAGGGCCAGAAAAACCTTCCAACGCACACTAAATCCGATCCATAAAACTGAGGCTAACAGACTACAAAGTCTACTCAAAAAAGAACTCGGAATATATAATCAAAACACATGGGCAGCCAAGCTAGCCACATTAGAAACACAAGAAAACTGTCTCTGGCAAATGCAAAAACACTTCCGCAAAAAACGCTCAAATATTCCAAATTTAACTAGTCCTACTGGCATCGCTAACAACGATGAACAGAAGGCAAACTTAATTGCAAACACCTTCATCGACAACTACACGGAAAACAAAAAACCAGAGAATTACACTACCAACATCGACTCTGACGTCATTAACACACTGAGGAACTTTTTCTCCACTCCCCCACGCACTCCCAATCCCCCCACCTACCTGGTCGAAATCTGTGACTACGTTAAAACGCTAAAAACTAATAAAGCTCCAGGATTTGACAACATAACAAACAAAATGATTAAAAACTTACCTTTGAAGTTTATTCTTATTCTTACTTATGATGGGAGGCCGCCGGCCCCTGAGATACAGTTTTAATTTTTGCATTTGCCCTGTTTACAGGAAATAGGGATTACACGAATGTGGGTGCGTCGAGGTTCAACGAACCTTATGGCCGGCAAGGTTGTGTTCTTGCGCGGACTGTTGAGTCCTATCAGGGTGGTAGATTTGACGGTAATGAATCCGTTGCGGATTCTTTTCAAAGTGGTGCGGTAAGCTTTAAAAAGCACGTACATGCCATTTCTCGAGGCTTTTTTTCCTCTTACGTCTGCCAGAAAAACCTCCCGTCAGGAAAGCGAACTCGCTGCCCGGGGTCACCCCTTCGTCCACTCCCTTTCTCTCAGATAAGTACCACCCTTGTAAATTTTAACGTTGTTTCTAATATGTTAATCATTAAATATAATTGTTTACCACTATACGATCAGTGTATATGACGTTAAAAGTTACAAGGGTGGTACTTATCTGAGGGGAAAGGAGTGGACGAAGGGGTGACCCCGAGCAGCGAGTTCGCTTTCCTGACGGGAGGTTTTCTGGCAGACGTAAGAGGAAAAAAAGGCCTCGAGAAATGGCATGTACGTGCTTTTTAAAGCTGACCGCACCACTTCGAAAAAACCGCAACGGATTCATTACCGTCAAATCTACCACCCTGATTGGACTCAACAGTCCGCGCAAGAACACAACCTTGCCGGCCATAAGGTTCGTTGAACCTCGACGCACCCACATTCCTGTGTAATCCCTATTTCCTGTAAACAGGGCAAATGCAAAAATTAAAACTGTATCTCAGGGGCCGGCGGCCTCCCATCACTCCTCCCCTCTTTCAGATTAACAAAACTAGAAATAAAGAAACACAAAAAATTCATTGTAGTAAATGTAAATACAAAATGCAACAGCGTCAGCAGCTCCAACACAAGAAAAATTCATTGAGGAAAATGTCCATATCGAAGTGCAAAAAAATATATATCAGCAGTTCCAACACAAGAAAAATTCATTGAGGAAAATGTCCATATCGAAGTACAAAAAATATATATCAGAAGTTCCAACAGACTCCTCTTCCTCTCAACAGGCACTCACGGACTAGTGGTCACGAACGGCTGTCCACGTCCTGACGGGAGAGAAAAAAAACGATGTCTGTAGCGTCCTAATCTTGGTGAAACTTTAGCGTAACAGTTCATCGGACTTGTAGTAGTAACCCGGTGTTGTTTGAATCTTGTAGGGTTTCTGCTCATGGTGCAAGGGGGTACATCTAGAGATCTGACTCTCGACGGGGTTCATCTCGTGATACAACTAGACCCAATGCACCTGAAACAACCATGCCATGATGTCCTGAAAGAGAGAAAACACGAACACTCTCCTAGGAGAGTCAGAATCAGTAAAGTGTATGAAATAGGGAGAATAAAATTTCCCACTCTCCCACAGGGCTTTCAGATACCCGAGGTCCCCATCTCGTCCACCAATCACTCAAACGTAAAAAAAATTCAAGAAGCATTGGTTACAATTGAAAGTTTAAAGAAAAATTAAATGTAATTAAATTCAGATTTGCAAATTAAAATCTATAAATTGAAGCGAATAGTGTAAACGGTAAAAAAAAATTATAACCTCTATGAATGCTTAATAGCCTAAGAAATTTTAAAAAAATTCAGTACAAGCATTGGTTACAATTTGAAATTAAAAAAAATAATGTAATTAAATTTAGAATCGCAAACGATGAGTGTGCATGTGATCAGGATGCACCCCCATTGTTAACGAAGGTGGGGAAAAAACATCCTATTTCCTCCGATAGGATGATCGCCGGCAACCGCCAACACAAGAAACAGAATGCAGAATCAATACAAAAGAAAAAATATGCAAATCCGATTGTAAAAAAAAATTACTATATCGATTAATACTTTAAAAAAATTTTGAGAGAAAAAACAAATTTCTTCTACATTCAATACATTCGAATTTCCATATTGAGAAATGAATTCCAGAAATCACAAATGCAGTTGAAAATTTCAGAAAAAAAAATATAAACATAAAATTGATAATGCAACCCATGACGTATGAGGTGACACATACATAGTAAAGTAATTTTAACTAAAACAAAAAAAGCAAAAAAAAAATATTACAAGTACTACACATAATTAAACATAATTCCCCAAAAAATATCACTTCACTAATCAACATAACTTTTTAACATTCCATGTAATACAAAATTATCAATTCTAAATAATTAAAAAAAACTCATCACAATGTTTCAATGTACTCGCAACAAATATACAAAAAAAAACAACAAAAATCCTCAATTTTCAACAATACCGCTAACTTAATTCATCGATAATCATCGAATTAAATACTCAAATATCATTCTATAACGTTAACCCAAAATTCTCAGTAACCTTAAAATGATTCCTCAATAATTCAAAAATGCCTTTACCTCAGATCATTCATATCCTGTACCTCAATAACACTAACTAAACTTATCTGCAAATTCAAAAAATTAATCGACTTCTCCACAATACCATTAACTAAAACCCATCTATGTCCATCAACTTATTTACACAAAATCTCACATAATCCTCAACTCGAACTTTCCTAGATTCCTCTCAAAACATTCTTAAATATCCCACACAATCATTAATTCAACTTATCTATGTTCATCAACTTATTTACTTGAAATCGTACAAAATCCTTAACTCAAATTACCTTCTCTACATCAAAACAACTTTCTCAAATATACCGTATAATTATTACAACTCAATTTTCCATTTCCATATAAAAAAAACTCTCGAATTTATCACATACTTTTGAATTTAACATTCGAATTTATCGCAAACTTATGTATCTCCATAAAAAAAAAAACTTTCCGAATTATTCAACAAATTCATCAAATTAAAATTTATATATCTCCTTCGAATAACTTCTTCAAATATTCCACAAAATCCTTAACTCAAACTTATCTAACTCCTTCATCAATTAATAAAACAAAAAAAAAATTCACACCTGATCATCTTCAACATTTTCAAACCAAAAAAAATTATCAAACTCAATATCTAAAACAAACAATACTAAATCAAAATTCTCCTCTTCGCCAAAACCAAACTCAAAGCTAACACAACTACGCGTACACAAGGCATAAAATGTAACAATACCATTATCTGACCAAAAACTGATTTCCAAATAACAATGCTAATCTACAATTAAAATCGAAAACCATAAAAAAAATTCTATCAATATCAATACTCAATTCAATAATCTACCCAAGCGCTACCATGAATAAAAAAACTAACCTAAACCAACAGAACTACTATATCGACATCAAACAAAACATTCAATTCCTAGTACAGTTTAGCACACAAGCGAGACAAAATTATTGACTGCATATTCATTTAACCAAACCACAATTTAACTAGAGCCCTAAGCAAACAAAAAAAATTCCAAATCTGTAGCAAAACAAACACACACAAAAAATAGCATTGAAACACCTAACCGAAACACTAGAAAAGTTTTAAATTAAAATTAGCAATCATATGACAGAACAAAACAACTTGAGCAAAACAAAGTTAAGTGTCAACATAATTTCTTAAGGAAAAAAAAATTCAAACAACCACCTCTATCCATATCTTAACAAGCATAAATTCCAAAGATCTCAATTCAGTAATATACAGGCACTTAAAATTAATACACCGGCACAACTTATCAATAAAATTGCTTCTAACAAAATGCCGCCACCAAAAAAAATTAATCTTTTATGCGAACTCAAAATTTAACAAGAAAAGTACACAGTTATACACAATCAAGTCAGCATGAAGTATATCATTCAAGCAAAGAACCTTTTGTATATATAAAAAAAATTAACTACTAGATAATACCCGCGACACAAAATTATTTGATTAATGAAAATGCCAAATATATATATATATATATATATATATATATACAGTAACAACATTCAAATTTCGTGACAGGTGTCCAAAAGACCCCAAAATTTGATTTCTGTTGCAAACATGAATTAAAGCTTAAAATTTATAAAATTAAAATTGACGTGCATACATGAATCGCATAGCAAAATTAAATATCAAACTTATTATAAACAACAAAATCTATAAATAAATATAATTGTTTACCACTATACGATCAGTGTATATTTTATTGTGAGATGAGTTTCATTAATTTATTATTGATAGAATTAATTTTAACTTAAGTCATGATGCGATATTTAATTAAGAAACTGGGTTTAAAGTCATAGAAATTAAATAAACTAATATAGCGTCGCATTACTTACATTATTAACAAAATTCTGCTCCTTCACCATTTTCCAAAAAATTTGAAAATAGCGATCGTTTTTCCCATCCACAAGGCGGGGAAAAACAAAAACTTTCCAGACTCATATAGGCCAATCTCATTATTATCGTCATTAAGCAAAATTGCAGAGCACGTAATTCTGAATAGAATTCATAATCATATTTATAACTCTAATTTTCTCAATCCGAACCAGTACGGATTTACTAAACGACTATCAACCTATCATCCGCTACTCAGACTTACGGAAAAGATTTCTTCGGGATTCCAGAGTGGCGGGACCACTGGTGCTGTCTTTCTGGATATTCAGAAGAAGTTTGACCGTGTTTGGGTAGACGGACTCATTTATAAACTCATAACTAACAATTTCCCACCTGCTATTTTTTTTTATTCACCTATTATACTCATACCTTACTAACAGGAATTATCACGTCAGAGTCAACGACACTTTTTCAGCCACTCACCATGTCAACATTGGAGTAACTCAGGGTTCTTTGTTGGGCCCCGTTTTATTCAACATATACGTGAACGATATTCCATCCCACCCGAGCACAATGATTAATCTCTACGCCGACGACACTACAATATCCGCTACTTACAAAAACACTAATTTTGTCACTATCGCATTGAACAAACACCTGGCCCTACTCGAAAACTACTTTAACAAATGGAAAATCAAAATTAACGTGGATAAAACCGTAGTGGTTTTATTCACAAAACGTCGCAAACAAATCACACCTACTACATTATTTTCCACACCACAACGTTGGTCTCAAACCACTAAATATCTCGGCATTGTTTTCGACAAAAACCTCACCTGGAAACAACACATATTATACGCGCGAGATAAATTCCGAATCGCATTAAAGCAAATTTACCCCTTAATTAACCGGAATTCTAACGTTTATCTTTACCATAAGCTATTTCTCTACACGGCCGTCTTGCGTCCCATCCTGAGTTACGCAAGTCCTGTTTGGGGATATGCAGCGAATGCTAATATTAAAATACTAGAAAGTGCACAAAACTCAATTGTCCGATGTATTGTAAAAGCCTGTATATACATGAAAAATTCCAATATCTACAAAGCCACAAAGATTCCCCCCTTCAAAAAACACATTCAGGACCTTGCTAAAAATTTCTTCGACAATCTCCCTACTATAAATAACGCAAACATTTTAAATCTCGAAAACTACACACCTATGGATCGTCACAGAAGACCTAGGAGAGTACTCCTAGACTCCTACAATCCGCCCTAGAATCACGCCCCCTCCTTCATCTATTGATGAATGAACTGTATAGCCCTCCTCCTTTTTACTCCTTATTTGCATTTATTCATTTAATTTATCTTTCTCATCGCTATATCTACTTTCGCTGCACCCCATCAGGCAATCTTTTATTATTTCTCTTTCATACAATTGCGACACTGCTGCACAGCCAATAGAGAGGTTTACTCACTAACCGTTTCAGCCAACCTAAGGGCTTCCTCTCGCGCAACTACGTTGCACAGAGATCCCCACCTCCGACGACAGGAACATCCATCATCCGGACCGATCGCCTCTTCTACCCCAGTGATGACGTGACCTCCTCCTCACATGCCATAAATCTTCCATGCCAGGAACAAACACCTAAGAGAAGCACGGCTCCTCGCGAGTCACTGCAGGCAGCACTGGATCCACTTCAATCAAGTTCATGACAGACGAACAACCAAAGTGTGCACCTGAGACTCTCCCGTCATCTGAATACACAAGAACTTAACTGCAATAGAAAAAACTTTTCGACAAAGACTTTTTTTAACCACTCAATTATAAATGATAAACTTTCGACTATGTAACAACTTAATTGTAAAAGGAAAAACTTTCGACTTTGTAACAACTTTTTATAACATTAAAGACTCTGATACTTTATGACATGGGACGGAGAGTTATTAATTAAACCAGTTTCCCAACGACCCCCCGGCTTTTGAAGATTCATAAACGTGACGATTCCCCGCCGATTGTAAGAAGACTTTAGTATGCGAAACATGCCAGGTAAACGTGCTAGAAGACATTTCTCACAGTTAAGCGAGTTTGAGAGAGGCCTGATCATCGGGATGAAAACTGCATGCTGGTCGACGCACCGTGTTGCTGTCCAGGTGGATTGATCGGAGGGTGCCGTTAGAAATTATTGAAAGCAGTGAACACGAGAAGGTACCCACGTGCGGAAAACCGGGTCTGGAGCGACCAGGAAGACAACGAGGAGAGGTGATCGAAGAACCGTTCGGCAAGCACTTATGGACCCCACAGTGACTCGTTCAAAGATACGAGCAGCTGTAGGCGTAGCAATTGTTCCACAAACAATTTCCATACACCTTGCAGAAGCAAATCTTAAATCCCAGCACCCTTTCCGTGCACTCCCTTTAACACCGGAACATCGGCAACTGCGTCTACAGTGGTGCCAAGCCAGATCAATGTGGAATGTCACAAACTGGCAAAAAGTTGTGTTTAGTGATGAATCCCGGTTTGTTTTGGGGACAGATGATAACCGTGTACGAGTATGGAGGCACCCTGGTGAGCGGTACAATCCCCCCACACTGCCCGCACAGCTGGTGTAATGGTCTGGGGGGCCATAGCCCATGATAGCCGGTCCACTTTAATTGTGATGCGTGGAACCTTAATGGGCCAACATTACGTTGATGATATTCTTCGACCCCGTGTAGGACCTTTCGTAAATGGTCTCCCAGGGGCATTTTTCCACCAAGATAATGCTCGTCCTCATACAGCAAGAGTTTCTCAAGACTTCCTACGTCATTTTGAGACTCTTCCATGGCCAGCCCGCTTCCCCGATTCGTCCCCTGTAGAGCACGTGTGGTATCAGCTAAAATGGCAGATGCCATCGTGTTACTCTGTTCATGATTTAGAGTTGGCTGTTCAAGATTTGTCGGCCCAATCTGCCTCAGGACAACATAAGGTGTCTAATCAACTCAATGCCGGACCGTGTGGCGGCATGTATTCAAGCTGGAGGTGGTCCAACGCGCTATTGAAGTTGTCCAGTATTGTGTCATTGGACACCTTGTATTCGTTTAATTGTTTTGTTTTTTGAGATCATGTGAATCTCTAATCTGTGTCATTATGTGTATTAAATTTCATTTCAATCCGATGCCTTCTTCTTGGGTCGCTATTTTCAATGTTCCTGAGTGTATTGTAGTGAAGTTTTTTTTTTTTTTTTTTAAGTATTGCAAAATAAAGTTATTATACGTATGAATAAAAAAAATTCAGTTTCTTAATGATGGGGACGAACTTTAAATTCTTGTGGGCGTACAAACTTCACAGAGAACGCGAATCCATTTTGCATATACATTTATAAGTTTCTTTTCGATTTTTTTATTGTGACCCGTACAACCCTTGAATATGCCTCGGGTAACTTTAGGATTCTGTGGAGCACAGTTTGAAGACCACAGCTTTAGAGTGTTGCAATTTATGTGGCGAGCAGTGTATATGTTATTTTTGCGGGATCAATATGAAAAATGTGAATAGATATAATCAAAGACATCCGTACTTAAGGAGTAAACTCCAGTCTGTATTTCTAATTGCTAAGAAATGAAAATATGTTTCAAGTGATAACTTCTATAGGCACGTTTTACTGAAGAGTGAACTTGAATGAACGTCACACTCGCGTTTGTAATGCTCATTCGGCTTTTGTCGTCTTTAGTCGGAAATCCTGCTCGTACAAGGTCGTCCGTGACATGCACACCCCTAAACAGAAAAAGAAAGACATTCCTCCACCCCACCATTTTGAAACGCGGAAGTTTGTCCCCCCAAATGTAAGAGTAAAGTTCCTAGCTTTGATCTGAGTGGGGCTCCCTCCCGCCACCTCTTTCTAAGAAAATGAATGCGGGATTCTTTCTAATCTAGTTGAAGCATGAAAATGAAGCATGTAAAATTTTTAAGAAATAGGCTCAGAGAGAGAGAGAAATCCTACACACACACACACACACACACACACACACACACACACACACACACACACACACACACACACACACACACACACACACACACACACACACACACACACACACACACACACACACTAAAATCAAACATAAAATGTATGTAGAAAAGGACAATTTTTTTATAGAACTAAGTAAATATCATTAGCAATACTGCAGTGAATTTAAGAATAAAAATCTGTTTTTGTAAGCGAATCAGAATACAACGAACAAATAATTCTATTAATCATACTAAAAAGGAAACTAAAACAATTAAAAATTTAAAATAACAAAATTAAGTATACAGGTGCTAAGAAAAAGTTATATTAAATAATTTAAGTACAAGAAAACAAAATATAATTAAGAAGATTTACCTTGCAGCAGCACCAGATATATTTGTACAAAACTGTCATACAATGACAAAAGAGCTAGTATAAGCCAGAGGTTAGGTGATATAAATCTTCTAATTAAATCCCTTTTTTAAAGTGTTGACCTAGATTCCTCTCTTACCAACCAATTACCTGTCTTACTATCACTTTGCTTAAATTAATTCATGGATAGAATTGAATATTGTTCAATTACAACCAAAATTCACAAAGCCGGATCAGGTATTCCGAACCAATTACGCATGATTTCAAGTGGGAATTTTAAAGTAGACAAAAACCTTTAGTTGATTTTTTAAAATCAAAATTAAATTTAATTATGTCAAATGATCCAAATGAAAGCACGAGGAAACAACGCTCGGCGGAGTTTTTTTTTATAGATATTTAAATAAAATTTTGAATCTAAACAGTCGAACCTCTATGTAACGAACCTCGATATTGCGAACTTTTTCCTGGAACCTTGAACATTTCACGATTTTTTTTGTAAAATAACCTCTGTATAGCGAAGTGCATTTTCTATATAATGAACTTTTTCTTTTGTGATTCAATTTTTGTTCTCTCTTTTTTAAAGTATTTCTGAAAAAATTTCAAGTTATTCTCTCTTTAACACATTTGATAGTGGTCATGAATCTTGAACTGGTTTAATTAGATCGTAACTTGCCGAGGGCAACAGAGTTCTGAACGTTTCATCTAAGAAGTGCAACTTTTAACCCCCATTGCCCAGTTCACTAGAAACATCTTCGATATCCTCTTTCACCCTCAGAAGATTTGTCCCGTGTCCCCAAGTTCTAATTATAAAATAATGCATGTTTTATATTACTTCTATGCTTTAAATTATAAAATGTCCTTAAAATTCATTAATTTTAATAAAAAAAAATATTTTCTTAATATTGAAGATACAGTGAATTATTCGACATTCTTTTTTCTTGCTTTCCTTTACAGTTTTTCTTTTCTTTCTTTCTTTTTTGATGGGAATGATATATAAATTAAACATATATTAATTTAAATAAAGGTCTGAATAATTACTTTTTTTTAAAATATAAGTGTTTATGAATTTAAAATTTGTTTTACGTGGTTTATAAAGCTTATTAAAAGATGAATCTCTATCTAATGAATTTTCCATATAACGAACTTTTTTCGGGATTTAGCGACTTCATTAAATTGAGTTCCGACTGTATTTTTCAACAAAATGTTTGAATAAATTCTTCAAAAAAAGAAAATAGAATCGATTTAATTTACATCACAAATAAGTATAGATAAATGTGAATGGAAAACACACAGACAAGTTTAATATTCACTAAAATATAATAACCAAAAATAATTATGCGCTTATGAATCATGCTGAGAGTGTAAAATACTTATATATAAAAAGAGCCTCGTAATATTGAGACTAGTGCAAGATTGTATACTAACCAAAAATATTGTAAATATCATATTTATCGGAATGGCAACGGTGGAAAAGTTTCGATTTGCACAGAAAGAGTAAATAAATATATTATTATATCTAAGCCTTTTGAGATAAGTTCCTGCTTATTCATTAATAATATTACGGGAACACAGTTATGAAAGCGATAAATTCATTCACGCTCCAGGACGAAATAAATAAGTGATTTTACCCTTTAATGTGTCGCACTAGATAAAAGAAATGTTGCTTAAAAATACGAATTAAAATAGGAAACAAAAATATATAAACAGTTAAACTCAATTAGTGAACACAAATCAGGTTAAAGGAAACATAAAGATTTATGTAGATACACATTTTATATAGAGTACTTGTGAAAAACAATAACACTCACCGTACTCGCAGTAAGGAATCGGCGATTCTCTTTCAAAACTTTTCTTTTACGAAAACAGTCAGTTAGATTAGGATTCGCAAAATAATCATGTTGAATGTAGAACCTCCCGGGATTTTTTGTTTGTTTGTTTTGGCGCATTTTTTTTCCGTCAACGTTTCGGACTTCCTTTTAGTAACAGAAATACTAAAACAAATCTAAATGTTTGGTACACTTTTGATGGTTTCGTTCATTTCCCTTTTTGGTTAACGTGTTTTATTTCAGATTACTAACATACATCCAACGAAAAATATAACAGAACAACTTCAAAACAAACAAAAAATTTCAGCGCTCGAAATTAAAATCATCACTCACGTGATTTCCTAAATACTATCAGTTTCGTGCTGCCATCTATAGAATTAAAATCAATTTAATTATTTATTTAAATATATCGACATATGAATTGGAAACACACTGTGTGTTATCGTATATTATTCCATGAATTGGTTAGCTTCGGGAAGACTTTTTTCATCCCACTTAGCTTATAAATTCATTAGAATTGCAGCAATTATGTACTCAGCAGCTACAAATGTAATGAAAAATAAATTCAATGTGATTCAACATAATAGGTTTATTTCCAATTTGACGCAATGATTGCGGCGTAGTAAACGCCCGCAAACTTATGATCGGTGTTGTCTCTAAATAATCATTAAAATTCGATGGGGTAAATTCGAGTAATAGAGATAAAATAAACTTTAATCAGAGACAAAGCGTGTATAAAAAAGAATTTAAAATAATTGTTCTCATGCAGTGGTGTACACAAGGATGAGGGTACGAAGGTTCAAATTAACCAACTTTAATGATAGAAAAATTATATCTCGTTGCATTCGTCGACTTTCAAATAAAACCATTCTCATGAAAGTAATGAGTGCAACCATGATTACCAAAACATTAAAAACACACACACACAAATCATAATTGAAAAATAAAATGTTAATAGAAATTTATAAATTCAAGATTATATTGTAAACTAATTTCACAATTTACTATCAAAGACGCACAAATGACATAAGACTAAACAAAGTTCGTTTTGCTACAACAAGGGTGTCAAAGTCAAAGGCAAACTTAGACCAAACAAACAAGATTTAACTTTATGTGGACCGCAAAAAAAAAAAAAAAAAAAACAATATTTAGCAAAATGTAGGTTTATTTCAAAGGATTCATTATAATAAATAAATATAAAAGAACGCGAAGAATTTATTGTTTACCTTCTGATACTTAACATCTCTTCTCTGCTACTGTCTTTGATATTTCGGGAGAAATTTATTTATAATATTATATAATAATGTGGGCCTAAAAAAATTGCCCGGGTCGCAAAAATGTTCATTGTGGCCCACGAGTTTGACTCCCCTGTTCTACAAGATCCAAAATCAAAAGACCATATTAGGGAAGAAAGCCTTCATCAAGAGTCGAATGTTACGCGTTCAGATCATCAAGATTACACAACTAATATGTTTCTACAATAAACTTTTAAATGCAAAAAAACTCACTTACATACTTGGTGTAGGCTTGCCCAACTGGACATTTTTTTTACATCATATAAATGATTAAAATCAAACATAAAAGTAAAATCAAATATAAAAGTAAAATAAAATATATAAAATATGTGTTTTCTGATTAAAAAAATTGGTGCGTGGAACGCCCCGCGATAGAAGTGAAACTTCTTTGGCGACGTTGGAACATTGATCATTTATCCTAATATTTCAAATTGACCGAATACCTGTCTCAATCACCTAATTTGTATAAAAAGTATTCTGGCGAAATGAGTCTTTCTGATACCGTATCCAAAGTAGAAACTGTCAAAACAAAGTAGAAAATCCTGGAACTTCTGGGTATACAAAACCATTATATTTTGATAAATTTGCTATACTTTTCCTATTTAAAGTTTATTGGCAATTGTAGCACGTTTTAATGTGTCTTCTAAATTAATTCCCGGTAAAATATTTTACAAAATATTTCTGTGCTCTGCCACAGACGTTCTCAAGGCATCTCTAAACCATAATCTATCATAAATTGAACGCCCGTATCAATTGGAGAATTTTCAACGAATTGCTTTTGAAAATCTTTGTGAGCATTTTTATGGGAACCATTGTCTTTGTAATGTAAGTTAGAATTTATTATTGATTTATATACATCAGTTCCAACACGCACTAGACTTGCTGAGGGCTCTGTAGTTAATGGCACAGAGTGGTTCACTAAGTCCGTATTAATCTGTGCTGTCTCTAGAATATTCTCAATAACATTCCCATCCCTTAAACTGAGCATTAAGAGAGTATTTTGCAGTGTTTTTTTTCCCGTGCTCGATATTCTCTCATGTACTTTGATGGAGATTTGGCAGTTGCATTTAATAAATTTGTAATATTTTTCTGTTTTGTTTTTTGTAATTTGTTTGACTGCTAGTTTTTCTTTCTTTCACGAATCTCTTATACTTCTCAGTTCACTGGATGCCTCACACAGATGAAACTGTAGAGTTTACAAAATGGTGATTTTTAGTTATTTCCAAACATGTGCGGAGCACTTTGACGGCTTCGTACTTTGGGAAAAAGAACACGTTGTCAGATGTTTTTACAAAAGATGTCCATTCACTCGGCGTGGACATTTTTCGAAATTGTTGAGAAATGAACGAAGATAAATAAACATTTTACTTAAGGAAAACGAAATTGTATAAACTATTTCGCGATTACTAAATCACAACATTATGGAACTTAAGTTTTCTCAGTAATTGTACAAATCTAAAAGAGAAACTAAATTCGTTTCTTTCGTTTATCTTTTAAAGAATTGACACACGTATGATATATTCGAAATATATGTATATACATATATGTAAGGATAATTGAATTAGATTAAAAATTAAATTCCCTATCTAGCACTTGACTCATCTTTCTCAGCTAACATCTTCAAGTATCAAACTAATCACCCATTTATTTCTTCTGAACATATAGCCTAGGTAATAAACATGTCTAATTCCAGATCGTTATATTAAATAGCCACATATGTCAGCATTAACTTTTAAGTACACTCATAAAATCCGCGATACTTATCACATCTGCTTTTTAAGTGTTAACCCACTTAGATTTCGCTTTGACTTTTTCTCTCTCTCTGCCTCTGAGCGTCAGAACTTGTACTGATTTCATCGAATAAATATCCTTTTTTTTTAAAATTAGTTTGGTTCTGGCTCAAAAAACATGTCAGAATTTAAGCCAGCAGGATTCTATCTTCGAGTAAATTTCGAATCTTAACATAAAACGAATCTTTTTTGTAAAATAATTTTAATATAAAAACAAACGTCAACGACCGCAATAACTGATATGGATAATTTGATGGAATTCCGACGGAGCTATACATATCTTTGCTGAATACGTCGGGTTGAGGGAATTGAGAGGTATGGTGAGAAAAAAGAAGAACCGCGCTATTAATCTCCGGAAGATTATCGCTCTTACCGCAAAAGAACTAGTCTTCTCCTAACAAAATTTCAGAAATTTATACCTCAAAAATGGAAGCAAACAACGAAAATAAAATTAAGCAAGAGAATATAGATGCATATGAAGAAAAATTAAAACAACCTATAACCATTATAAAATATGATACTCGATTTGAAGATCTACATACTTTTTTCAAAAAATATAACCTGGAAATGCCCATCCAAACATTCCTTAGAAATTTTGAAAGCACGTGCAATTCCTTCGATATAACAAAGAAACAGTAAATCCTATTTATAACCAATTTAGTAGATGGACCTGTAAAGACTTACAACATATCACAATAGATCCCTAAAAGTTCTTATGAACTGAAAAATAATTTAATACGTGAATTCGTAACGCAAGTCATTCCAGCGGAGATTCATTTTTTTTGGACTAATCTCGGTACTGCCCAGCAGGGCTAGACAATCCCCATGATTCCGAAAATCTGTGAAAAATCTAAAAACAGCAGTGGGTCGCAAAGGACCTCGTCCTTTTTAAAACACCAACCAAGTTAAATATGGTTAGGTGAGGCCTCTCCGGAAGAACACCAGTGGCATTCCGGAAAAGTCTTTTGTCCGTTGGAGAAACTGAGAGCTCTTGTGTGTCCGCTTAAAAATCTAGAATAAGTAGATTGGAGAGGTCTAAAGGTCTCGCCCGGACATTTAGCAAAGTACCATGCATGACTGGGTGGAGTTTTAATTTGTCGGTTGAGCTCGAATTTAGAAGATTCATCTTCAATTATCTAAAACAGAAAAAAAAAACATCAAAATAGACCCACATAGAATACTCCTCCAGAATAAAAGAAATCGCATCCCAGATAAACAGGGAAGAAGAAGCTGAAAAATATTACATCATAAAAGGATTAAAGCAAAATAGATCCATAGAAATACAGTTACAAAGCTGCAGCAACATAGAGGAATTGAAGGAAAAATTAAACTTTTAGATATCCAAGAAAAATCAAAATCAAATAGGAATGAAGTTATATACCCAAAGTATCCATTGACAAGAATACCTCACCGTACGAATCAATTTGCCCATAGACAATAGAATGGAAGATGGAATTGGAGAAATGATCCATCTCAACACCCGGATACCACAACCGATTCCAGGTACAATGTATACTCTCCTCAGCTTCCATCACCTTCTTATCACCATCCGTCCTTTTCTCTTCAGCAACCGTCCATGTATCCGAGAAACCAAAGATTGCCGCAACGACCAGCAGTTTTGCGACCGGATGCTCCAACTTTCTACCCTTGCCAAAGAACCCAAAAAATAATACAGTATTCCAACCTCATCGAACTTGAGAACTTATTATCATCCAGGGAAGAATCAACTTCAAACAAATTGAAGTCCTCTTGGATACAGGATCAAGTGTCAACATTATTTCAAAAAATATAATATCACAAATCAAGGGACAACACAATGTGGAGTATATCAAAACAAAAATTGCCACCATCAATGGGCAAATTAAGATGAGTGAGGCAATTACTTTAAAATTGAAAATAGGAGAAATTATTAAATATATTAAATTCCTCATAGTAAATATAGAACTGAATTATTTAATAATTTCTAATAAAACTATGAGTATTTTTGAATTAAATATTAATTTTAGTGACTATAAAGTTTTTCAGAGAGGAAAAAAATTAAAAAAATTATTAATCTAAGACCAGTATTAAAGAAAAAATGAAACTCTTAAATTTAGTAATAATAAAATTATCACTAAGAAAACTGATATAATGGGTTTAATATAGAAATAATTCCTAACAATGATTATGATATTATTAATGTGATTATTGATAAATACAAACATGTCTTTGCTAAAAATATGTTTGATAATTAAAATGTAATTGTCCTAAAATAATACTTACCTAAGAATTACCCATTGCAAATCGACCATATAGGACATTTTTAAAGATGATACGGAAATAAAAAAGCAATTAGATGCATTATTGAAAGCAGGAATAATTAAACCATCTTATAGTTCTTACGCTCCCCCTGTAACATTGGCTTTTTTTAAGAAAAGGATAATGCTCGTACACGATTATGTATCGATTACAGAAATCTAAATGCTATCACAAAATTAGATGCAGAACCAATTCCCCGAATAAATGCAGTTTTAGACAAATTAACGCATGCAAAATTTTTCTCAGCGATCGACCTCTGTAGTGGTCATTGGCACATTAAATTAGATGATAATGAATCTGAAAAACTTGCATTTACATCAAATTACGGTCTTTTTAATTTAATCGTTTACCTTTTGGATATAAAAATTCTCCATCTATATTTCAAAGAGCTATTAGACAGATTTGAAATAAATACGAAATAAAATTTGCATTAAATTACTTGGACGATATGATAGTATTTTTGGAATCAATTGAAGAACATGCAAAACATTTAGAGGAAATTTTTAAAATTTGTGAAATAGAAAATATTTAATTAAAATTCTCAAAGTGTAAATTTAGTAAAGATACAATCGATTTCTAAGGATATGAAATAAAACAAGGATCATACACCCAAAATCATACAAATGTCAAAATAATTAAAAAAAACTTTTATTCCCTAGAAATGCAAAAGATCTTCAAAGATTTCTTAGTAGTATTAATGTCTATTATAAATTCATTCCTCAATATGCAAAATTAAGAATACCCTTAAATAATCTTCTTAAAAAGAATCAAAATTGGAATTGGACCCCGGAATGTCACAAAACAATCTTTTCAAAAACTTAAAGACAGCTTAATTTGAAAGTCCATTTTAGCTATATTCAAGCCAAATTATCCCTGTCATCTTTATGTAGATCATCGAAAACTGCGATCTCATGTATCATCAAACAACAAAAACGCAATGGAAATCAACATCCGATTGCATTCCATTCGAGACGACTAAGAAATTATGCAATAATAATAAAAACTTGTAGTGATATAAAGAAAATAATTTGTTTAAAGGATAGTATTCTTTGAATTTTCAAAAAAATACGCATTTTTCAGCATTATTACAAAATGAAATTTGAATTTTCTATGTTAAAGTAAAGGAGGTGAAAACGCGAAGCACATCTTTACACAAAAAATTTACTTTTTTCGAGTAGAATTAAATAGAACATCAGAAAGCATGCCTCCCTCTATTGACTGGTGTAGCCAGAACTAAGTTTTATGCTTTTATTAAGACTACACATTACCCTAAAAATGACAATTTTATCGAAAAAAATTTTTTTGCATTTTCCTGTAGCCCATACGATTGGGAATCTTGGCCACGAATATCAGATCTAATGACCAATTAGTTTTTAAGGTATTTGAAGTATTCTGAGTATTGTCAGTCACTAAATTTGACAGCTGAGGGGACGTGGTTAGTTTTGGTTTCATTTTAAAGCATTTTTCCATTTTTAAATTTAATTACTAATATTTTTTTTTATAAAATCGGTACTTGCAGAGAAGTGGTTATTAACTTCAACTTTCACTACTAGAATCGTTTCAGTTTGTTTATATTTTGAGTTTTTGATGCTATTATAGCTACTTAACTAAACTTGATTAAAAAAGTTCTTTCTCAAGACCAATATTTATTCTGCAAATAAGCATATAAATTATATAACTTAAAAGCTTTTTAACTTTGTTTAAGTTAAGATTTTTCTTTTAAGAAAATGCCAAGGACAAAACGTTCGCACCTTGCGAAGAGAACCAATATATTTCTAAACGATGAAGTACTTCTAAAAATGACAATTCTAAAAACCAGCCTTTAGCTGATATAACTACAAGAATTCAAAAAACAAATGTTTTGAAAACGAATACTACAGGTAAAAGTAAACATTTCAGTGATGTTCCAAATTACTTTATAGTGGACACTGAATGTTTAAGTAATTTGTTTACAAATTATTTATGCAATATTTGTCATATTTCTTCTTTAAAACTTTGCTTTGGTCAAACAAATGGACTTGCATACAAAATGAATGTTGTATGTGTTAATTGTGATCAAACTCAAAGTGAAACATGTTCTTCAAAACAGTTGGTTGATACTAAATTGCATCAAATATCAAATGTTAACAAGAATAAATTTTTTAATGCTCCATATAATGTAAATATGAGAATAGTGCAAGGTATATTAGTAAACTAAAACTATATATATAGTAAAACTTTTAATTCCCCTATAAGGCAAAAGTTCTGAATGGACATCTCATTGGGTCAAATCAGCTGGTGCTTGATGTTCGTAAAAATGTCAGAGATGCATATGGCTCAAAGAATGATAAAGATATCGTTGACATTGGAGTGTCATACGATGGAAGCTGGTTGACAAGAGGACATACGTCAAACATCGGAGTAGGATGTGTTATTGACTTGCTGACTGACTTCGTGATAGACTATGAAGTAATGTCAAAATGGTGTGGAGAATGTGAGCAGACAAAATTTGCACTTGAAGAAAACAGTTCTGATTTTCGTATTTGGTATGAAGGACATCAGGATGTTTGTAGTGCAACACATGTCGGATCATCTGGAGCAATGAAAGTAAATGCAGCTGTAAAATTATGGAAATAAAATCTGTGAGCACTAGCTTCCGGTACACAACCTTGCTCTCTGATTGGGATTCTAAGTCTTTCTTAGAATTAAAAGAAAGGAATGTGTATGGAAGTGAGACACAAATTAAAAAAGAATAATGTATCAACTATGTAAGCAAAAGGTTGGGAACAACTTTGAGGCAGACAGTTAAAGATTGGCGAGTGAAAGGTGTAACTTTGGGAGGAAAGAAACGCGGTAGTTTGAAAGAAGAGACAATAAAAAACTAACTAGATACTACACTAATGCCATGCGCAAAAATAACGATGAAAACTGCAATTTATGCTACCCTATTTCATTGCATGTCTACAGACCAGAAGCCGCAACATAAAAAGTGCCCTTCTGGTATAGACTCATGTTGTTTTTACTAATCATCATTGACACGTGGTAAGAAACCGTGTTTTCACAAAGATTGGGTAAAAACACCAACCAATGAAGAATACTTGCCCAAAATCTTGCCGATTTATCACAAAGATTAGCTTCATCTGAATTATTAAACAGGTGTGTCAGAGGTTTGACACAAAATTCTAATGAAGCACTGCATTCGATGATATGGAACAGATGTTCCAAAGAAAATTCAGCTTCTAGGAGTCGTGTGCTGATTGCCGTGTCGAGTGCAATATCTGAATTTAATGTTGGAACATTAAAAGCTCTAAAAACATTTCAGGATGTTAATTGCCTTGCAACAAGTTTATCATCTGAACATTTAGCCTTCTTTACCTATTTTAGAAAGAAAATAAAATCTGCAAATTTTAAAGTCGCGCAGCAAAAAATAAAACTTGCTAAATTGCGTCAACTTAAAATTGCGAAAAATTTAGGTTCTATGTACAAATCTGGTGGTTTTTAACTTTTATTTATATCACTATTATTCTTTATAAGAGTGCATTGTATTTTAAAACTTTTAAGAAATTATTATGTTAAATTTAAGCTGAATAATCTCATCGTAACAAATGCTACATCGATATTTTTCAAAAACATATTTTGAATAAGTAAAAGTATTTTCAATCATATTTAGTTAATGTAGTGTTTTCATATATTATATAAGTATGAAAATAATATACTAAAAATTTAGAGCTTTGCGAGCATTATTAGTTTTTGTTTTATGCCTTTACAAACTTTAAATGCATTTTTCTCAGACTTTTATTTTTGAAGATTAAGTGTTTTCTAATCCCTAAGGCTTTTTTTCTATTCAAGATATAGTCTTGAAATTTTTTATAGATACTTACATATGTGTGTGCTACAAAAGTTTGTTTTGATTTTGGTCTGGGACCTCTAGTTATTTTTTTTTTAAATTTGTTAAAGTTAATATTTTCAAAAATCAACAAAGAAACAGATTTTTTCAAATCCATACTAACTTTTGTTTACAATAATACTAGAAATATTAATCACTGAAAATAATGAAAAAAAATCAAAAATTGTGTATTTTACAATAATTTAAAAAGCTTCAAAAATTTAAATTTTTTTTAAATTTTAAAACAAGGGCTTGTTAAATTGACTCTAATTTCCAGAATCAGTTTAATAATATAGTTTGAAAACAATATATAAATTACTTTTAATATTACTGTCCCCCAAATTTTTTTTTTGAAAAAGGATACCTTGTAGGTCTTAATTAACTGTTTTAAAATTTTGTAAGTTCATTCTGAATTATTTTTGGCATAGTTCAGACTATCTCAAACAGATGGCGCCACCAGGGTTTGAAAAGAGAATTTATTCTTGGCTTCGATTACTTATTTTTGGTGATATCTTTCTGAAATGTAGTCGCCAGCTGAAAATGTGGTAACTTGCATATTTAGACAATTGGTGGGGAATGGAAAAGATTTATGATGTACACAGATTTAACATCTCAAATCTATTGAACTTTCCTATTTAGAAATGTTTTAATTATTTTCTGCATGTGTGCTTTAAAAATTTCATTTACATACATAATTTATAATTACGCTGCTTAGAATTTTTTTTTTATCTGTTATTGAAGAAATGTCTATAAAAATATTTAAATTACGTGCAGCGACTGAATGCAGAATTGAAAGTATACTTATTTTATACTTGATCAAAAGTTGGGAATTAACTAAAGGGCACAAATTACTACTCCTTGGAGCTCAAAATTAAAATTTTAGTTTAATTATTGTATTAGAATTATTATTATTTTTTCTTTTAATTAAAAATATTTTTTTTAAATCGACTAGATTTTATATTTGATATAAAACTTTACCATAAACTATTGGAACAATTATTAATCAAATCTTGTTTTCTCTAATTTAATTAGCAGAAACTTATTTTTCAATTAATTATGCACAGATCCTAAGCCACACACACATTCTAAGTACATTTTGTGAAAAAAAATTAAAAATAGTGTAAAATATGTTATCGACTCTGATATACATATTTACGAAGTAAAAAGTGGTCGCGGTTGCCTAGTGGTCAAGGTGACGGATTTGTGGCTGGCGTGTCATGAGTTCGGGCCCAGTACCGCTGAAGACCCACCGTGTAGGGAAGCGATACACGTTAAATCTGTTGATAGCTTAAACGTCCTTCCGTCGGAGTGGTGTGGTAGCTGAGAAAGATGGGTGCTAGCTCAGGTGTCGTCCTCGTCACTTGACCATAGTTCAAAATTACGAGGCTCATCACCAAGAGCCCTCGAGTAGAGCTAGCTGATTAGTGCGACGTTAATATTTACTCACTCACTTTTCGAAATAAAAAAAAAAAAGTGAATCAATAAGAAGTGAATAATTAATTTATTTTGCCAGTATTAAAAACTTTTAAAAATAAACGAAAACCTGTATTTTTTCTATCCGACAGTATCTTGTTCAATTTTCTCCCCTAGGATTCTAAACTGCATCCGATTTTTAGTATAAACATCGGGAAAAAAGTGCGGCTTAGATTCAAGTAAATATGTCAATATCGCGATTTTAGTGTCTCTGTATCTAAGTTTGCCTTTTTTTCTATTAAAAATGACTGTCTGAAATTTTATATCATTCAACGTTTTCAATAACCTAATCAAGAGTTCTTGACTAAATTTTTAATATAATAGATGATGTTATTTCTGTACGCAATACATTTTACACATATCGTAGTTGGAATTAAAGTTAATTCAAAATGTATGCACATTTTAGTTAAATATGTGATAAAATTTTTAAGTAGTAACATTTTTATAATTTTTTTTTCATGAAAAAAGAAATATGTGGGGCATTACCATATGAACAGATATTTGTTGCTCTTTCGGGTTTTTCGTTTAGTAATATAGTTAAAATATAGATTTTTAATACTAGTTTATTTTTAAACTAGATGTACCCTGCCACGCGGTGCTGTGGCTCAGTACGGTTAAAAAAAGGAATGAGAATGCACACATTTCTAATATTTTTAACCATTTGAACTTAAGTACGATTCCTTGCATTTGCACTTAAAGTATGATTTTTTTTCTTAAAAAAAATGTATAAATATGCATAAACAAAACTTTTCTAAACACGTTTCATTTGGTAATGGAATACATGATTTGTTACAGTTTGATTTTGTCCTTATATTATGAGCCTAAAACTATTTAGGTTGTATCCGTATAATAGAGGCTTAAAAATGCATTAAGTTGTTTTTGAAGTTATACTTATTGGGCGTTTGAGAAGGGCGAGGGTAAATTTTTACGATGCGCGTGCACACCATCATGGATGTGACGCAAAACCATCACAGATGCGAACATGCTTTGTCTAGAAATATACAGAATGGGAAAGATCATTCCCACCTTCAAAATTCTCAAACAATATTTTCCTTCACTTCTCTGAAGAAGGGGGCACCCGGATTTAAACCGGGGACCTCTCAATCTGCAGACGAATGCTCTACCAGTGAGCTATACCCCCGCGTCAGCGAACCTTTGCTTTGCGTTACGTAGGAACGGATACGAAAAGGCCTTGTCTAGAAATATACAGAATAGGACAGATCATTTTCCCGCCTTCGAAATTCTAAGAAAAAAATTTCTCTTCACTTCCCCGAAGAAGGGGGGCACCAAGGTTTGAACCAGGGACCTCTCAATCTGCAGACGAATGCTCTACCAGTGAGCTATACCCCGCGTCAGCGAACCTTTGCTTTGCGTTACGTAGGAACGGATACGAAAAGGCCTTGTCTAGAAATATACAGAATAGGACAGATCATTTTCCCGCCTTCGAAATTCTCAGAAAAAAATTTCTCTTCACTTCCCCGAAGAAGGGGGCACCACGGTTTGAACCAGGGACCTCTCAATCTGCAGACGAATGCTCTACCAGTGAGCTATACCCCGCGTCAGCGAACCTTTGCTTTGCGTTACGTAGGAACGGATACGAAAAGGCCTTGTCTAGAAATATACAGAATAGGACAGATCATTTTCCCGCCTTCGAAATTCTCAGAAAAAAATTGCTCTTCACTTCCCCGAAGAAGGGGGCACCAAAGGTTTGAACCAGGGACCTCTGAATCTGCAGACGAATGCTGTACCAGTGAGCTATACCCCGCGTCAGCGAACCTTTGCTTTTGCGTTACGTAGGAACGGATACGAAAAGGCCTTGTCTAGAAATATACAGAATAGGACAGATCATTTTCCCGCCTTCGAAATTCTCAGAAAAAATTGCTCTTCACTTCCCCGAAGAAGGGGCACCAAGGTTTGAACCAGGGACCTCTCAATCTGCAGACGAATGCTCTACCAGTGAGCTATACCCCCGCGTCAGCGAACCTTTGCTTTGCGTTACGTAGGAACGGATACGAAAAGGCCTTGTCTAGAAATATACAGAATAGGACAGATCATTTTCCCGCCTTCGAAATTCTCAGAAAAAATTGCTCTTCACTTCCCCGAAGAAGGGGGCACCAAGGTTTGAACCAGGGACCTCTCAATCTGCAGACGAATGCTCTACCAGTGAGCTATACCCCCGCGTCAGCGAACCTTTGCTTTGCGTTACGTAGGAACGGATACGAAAAGGCCTTGTCTAGAAATATACAGAATAGGACAGATCATTTTCCCGCCTTCGAAATTCTCAGAAAAAATTGCTCTTCACTTCCCGAAGAAGGGGGCACCAAGGTTTGAACCAGGGACCTCTCAATCTGCAGACGAATGCTCTACCAGTGAGCTATACCCCGCGTCAGCGAACCTTTGCTTTGCGTTACGTAGGAACGGATACGAAAAGGCCTTGTCTAGAAATATACAGAATAGGACAGATCATTTTCCCGCCTTCGAAATTCTCAGAAAAAATTGCTCTTCACTTCCCCGAAGAAGGGGGCACCAAGGTTTGAACCAGGGACCTCTCAATCTGCAGACGAATGCTCTACCAGTGAGCTATACCCCCGCGTCAGCGAACCTTTGCTTTGCGTTACGTAGGAACGGATACGAAAAGGCCTTGTCTAGAAATATACAGAATAGGACAGATCATTTTCCCGCCTTCGAAATTCTCAGAAAAAATTGCTCTTCACTTCCCCGAAGAAGGGGGCACCAAGGTTTGAACCAGGGACCTCTCAATCTGCAGACGAATGCTCTACCAGTGAGCTATACCCCCGCGTCAGCGAACCTTTGCTTTGCGTTACGTAGGAACGGATACGAAAAGGCCTTGTCTAGAAATATACAGAATAGGACAGATCATTTTCCCGCCTTCGAAATTCTCAGAAAAAATTGCTCTTCACTTCCCGAAGAAGGGGGCACCAAGGTTTGAACCAGGGACCTCTCAATCTGCAGACGAATGCTCTACCAGTGAGCTATACCCCCGCGTCAGCGAACCTTGCTTTGCGTTACGTAGGAACGGATACGAAAAGGCCTTGTCTAGAAATATACAGAATAGGACAGATCATTTTCCCGCCTTCGAAATTCTCAGAAAAAATTGCTCTTCACTTCCCCGAAGAAGGGGGCACCAAGGTTTGAACCAGGGACCTCTCAATCTGCAGACGAATGCTCTACCAGTGAGCTATACCCCGCGTCAGCGAACCTTTGCTTTGCGTTACGTAGGAACGGATACGAAAAGGCCTTGTCTAGAAATATACAGAATAGGACAGATCATTTTCCCGCCTTCGAAATTCTCAGAAAAAATTGCTCTTCACTTCCCCGAAGAAGGGGGCACCAAGGTTTGAACCAGGGACCTCTCAATCTGCAGACGAATGCTCTACCAGTGAGCTATACCCCCGCGTCAGCGAACCTTTGCTTTGCGTTACGTAGGAACGGATACGAAAAGGCCTTGTCTAGAAATATACAGAATAGGACAGATCATTTTCCCGCCTTCGAAATTCTCAGAAAAAATTGCTCTTCACTTCCCGAAGAAGGGGGCACCAAGGTTTGAACCAGGGACCTCTCAATCTGCAGACGAATGCTCTACCAGTGAGCTATACCCCCGCGTCAGCGAACCTTTGCTTTGCGTTACGTAGGAACGGATACGAAAAGGCCTTGTCTAGAAATATACAGAATAGGACAGATCATTTTCCCGCCTTCGAAATTCTCAGAAAAAATTGCTCTTCACTTCCCCGAAGAAGGGGGCACCAAGGTTTGAACCAGGGACCTCTCAATCTGCAGACGAATGCTCTACCAGTGAGCTATACCCCGCGTCAGCGAACCTTTGCTTTGCGTTACGTAGGAACGGATACGAAAAGGCCTTGTCTAGAAATATACAGAATAGGACAGATCATTTTCCCGCCTTCGAAATTCTCAGAAAAAATTGCTCTTCACTTCCCCGAAGAAGGGGGCACCAAGGTTTGAACCAGGGACCTCTCAATCTGCAGACGAATGCTCTACCAGTGAGCTATACCCCCGCGTCAGCGAACCTTTGCTTTGCGTTACGTAGGAACGGATACGAAAAGGCCTTGTCTAGAAATATACAGAATAGGACAGATCATTTTCCCGCCTTCGAAATTCTCAGAAAAAATTGCTCTTCACTTCCCCGAAGAAGGGGGCACCAAGGTTTGAACCAGGGACCTCTCAATCTGCAGACGAATGCTCTACCAGTGAGCTATACCCCGCGTCAGCGAACCTTTGCTTTGCGTTACGTAGGAACGGATACGAAAAGGCCTTGTCTAGAAATATACAGAATAGGACAGATCATTTTCCCGCCTTCGAAATTCTCAGAAAAAAATTGCTCTTCACTTCCCCGAAGAAGGGGGCACCAAGGTTTGAACCAGGGACCTCTCAATCTGCAGACGAATGCTCTACCAGTGAGCTATACCCCCGCGTCAGCGAACCTTTGCTTTGCGTTACGTAGGAACGGATACGAAAAGGCCTTGTCTAGAAATATACAGAATAGGACAGATCATTTTCCCGCCTTCGAAATTCTCAGAAAAAAATTGCTCTTCACTTCCCCGAAGAAGGGGGCACCAAGGTTTGAACCAGGGACCTCTCAATCTGCAGACGAATGCTCTACCAGTGAGCTATACCCCCGCGTCAGCGAACCTTTGCTTTGCGTTACGTAGGAACGGATACGAAAAGGCCTTGTCTAGAAATATACAGAATAGGACAGATCATTTTCCCGCCTTCGAAATTCTCAGAAAAAAATTGCTCTTCACTTCCCCGAAGAAGGGGGCACCAAGGTTTGAACCAGGGACCTCTCAATCTGCAGACGAATGCTCTACCAGTGAGCTATACCCCGCGTCAGCGAACCTTTGCTTTGCGTTACGTAGGAACGGATACGAAAAGGCCTTGTCTAGAAATATACAGAATAGGACAGATCATTTTCCCGCCTTCGAAATTCTCAGAAAAAATTGCTCTTCACTTCCCCGAAGAAGGGGGCACCAAGGTTTGAACCAGGGACCTCTCAATCTGCAGACGAATGCTCTACCAGTGAGCTATACCCCCGCGTCAGCGAACCTTTGCTTTGCGTTACGTAGGAACGGATACGAAAAGGCCTTGTCTAGAAATATACAGAATAGGACAGATCATTTTCCCGCCTTCGAAATTCTCAGAAAAAATTGCTCTTCACTTCCCCGAAGAAGGGGCACCAAGGTTTGAACCAGGGACCTCTCAATCTGCAGACGAATGCTCTACCAGTGAGCTATACCCCCGCGTCAGCGAACCTTTGCTTTGCGTTACGTAGGAACGGATACGAAAAGGCCTTGTCTAGAAATATACAGAATAGGACAGATCATTTTCCCGCCTTCGAAATTCTCAGAAAAAATTGCTCTTCACTTCCCCGAAGAAGGGGGCACCAAGGTTTGAACCAGGGACCTCTCAATCTGCAGACGAATGCTCTACCAGTGAGCTATACCCCCGCGTCAGCGAACCTTTGCTTTGCGTTACGTAGGAACGGATACGAAAAGGCCTTGTCTAGAAATATACAGAATAGGACAGATCATTTTCCCGCCTTCGAAATTCTCAGAAAAAAATTGCTCTTCACTTCCCCGAAGAAGGGGGCACCAAGGTTTGAACCAGGGACCTCTCAATCTGCAGACGAATGCTCTACCAGTGAGCTATACCCCCGCGTCAGCGAACCTTTGCTTTGCGTTACGTAGGAACGGATACGAAAAGGCCTTGTCTAGAAATATACAGAATAGGACAGATCATTTTCCCGCCTTCGAAATTCTCAGAAAAAATTGCTCTTCACTTCCCCGAAGAAGGGGGCACCAAGGTTTGAACCAGGGACCTCTCAATCTGCAGACGAATGCTCTACCAGTGAGCTATACCCCCGCGTCAGCGAACCTTTGCTTTGCGTTACGTAGGAACGGATACGAAAAGGCCTTGTCTAGAAATATACAGAATAGGACAGATCATTTTCCCGCCTTCGAAATTCTCAGAAAAAATTGCTCTTCACTTCCCCGAAGAAGGGGGCACCAAGGTTTGAACCAGGGACCTCTCAATCTGCAGACGAATGCTCTACCAGTGAGCTATACCCCGCGTCAGCGAACCTTTGCTTTGCGTTACGTAGGAACGGATACGAAAAGGCCTTGTCTAGAAATATACAGAATAGGACAGATCATTTTCCCGCCTTCGAAATTCTCAGAAAAAAATTGCTCTTCACTTCCCCGAAGAAGGGGGCACCAAGGTTTGAACCAGGGACCTCTCAATCTGCAGACGAATGCTCTACCAGTGAGCTATACCCCCGCGTCAGCGAACCTTTGCTTTGCGTTACGTAGGAACGGATACGAAAAGGCCTTGTCTAGAAATATACAGAATAGGACAGATCATTTTCCCGCCTTCGAAATTCTCAGAAAAAAATTGCTCTTCACTTCCCCGAAGAAGGGGGCACCAAGGTTTGAACCAGGGACCTCTCAATCTGCAGACGAATGCTCTACCAGTGAGCTATACCCCCGCGTCAGCGAACCTTTGCTTTGCGTTACGTAGGAACGGATACGAAAAGGCCTTGTCTAGAAATATACAGAATAGGACAGATCATTTTCCCGCCTTCGAAATTCTCAGAAAAAATTGCTCTTCACTTCCCCGAAGAAGGGGGCACCAAGGTTTGAACCAGGGACCTCTCAATCTGCAGACGAATGCTCTACCAGTGAGCTATACCCCGCGTCAGCGAACCTTTGCTTTGCGTTACGTAGGAACGGATACGAAAAGGCCTTGTCTAGAAATATACAGAATAGGACAGATCATTTTCCCGCCTTCGAAATTCTCAGAAAAAATTGCTCTTCACTTCCCCGAAGAAGGGGGCACCAAGGTTTGAACCAGGGACCTCTCAATCTGCAGACGAATGCTCTACCAGTGAGCTATACCCCCGCGTCAGCGAACCTTTGCTTTGCGTTACGTAGGAACGGATACGAAAAGGCCTTGTCTAGAAATATACAGAATAGGACAGATCATTTTCCCGCCTTCGAAATTCTCAGAAAAAATTGCTCTTCACTTCCCCGAAGAAGGGGGCACCAAGGTTTGAACCAGGGACCTCTCAATCTGCAGACGAATGCTCTACCAGTGAGCTATACCCCGCGTCAGCGAACCTTTGCTTTGCGTTACGTAGGAACGGATACGAAAAGGCCTTGTCTAGAAATATACAGAATAGGACAGATCATTTTCCCGCCTTCGAAATTCTCAGAAAAAATTGCTCTTCACTTCCCCGAAGAAGGGGGCACCAAGGTTTGAACCAGGGACCTCTCAATCTGCAGACGAATGCTCTACCAGTGAGCTATACCCCCGCGTCAGCGAACCTTTGCTTTGCGTTACGTAGGAACGGATACGAAAAGGCCTTGTCTAGAAATATACAGAATAGGACAGATCATTTTCCCGCCTTCGAAATTCTCAGAAAAAATTGCTCTTCACTTCCCCGAAGAAGGGGGCACCAAGGTTTGAACCAGGGACCTCTCAATCTGCAGACGAATGCTCTACCAGTGAGCTATACCCCCGCGTCAGCGAACCTTTGCTTTGCGTTACGTAGGAACGGATACGAAAAGGCCTTGTCTAGAAATATACAGAATAGGACAGATCATTTTCCCGCCTTCGAAATTCTCAGAAAAAATTGCTCTTCACTTCCCCGAAGAAGGGGGCACCAAGGTTTGAACCAGGGACCTCTCAATCTGCAGACGAATGCTCTACCAGTGAGCTATACCCCCGCGTCAGCGAACCTTTGCTTTGCGTTACGTAGGAACGGATACGAAAAGGCCTTGTCTAGAAATATACAGAATAGGACAGATCATTTTCCCGCCTTCGAAATTCTCAGAAAAAATTGCTCTTCACTTCCCCGAAGAAGGGGGCACCAAGGTTTGAACCAGGGACCTCTCAATCTGCAGACGAATGCTCTACCAGTGAGCTATACCCCCGCGTCAGCGAACCTTTGCTTTGCGTTACGTAGGAACGGATACGAAAAGGCCTTGTCTAGAAATATACAGAATAGGACAGATCATTTTCCCGCCTTCGAAATTCTCAGAAAAAAAATTGCTCTTCACTTCCCCGAAGAAGGGGGCACCAAGGTTTGAACCAGGGACCTCTCAATCTGCAGACGAATGCTCTACCAGTGAGCTATACCCCCGCGTCAGCGAACCTTTGCTTTGCGTTACGTAGGAACGGATACGAAAAGGCCTTGTCTAGAAATATACAGAATAGGACAGATCATTTTCCCGCCTTCGAAATTCTCAGAAAAAAATTGCTCTTCACTTCCCCGAAGAAGGGGGCACCAAGGTTTGAACCAGGGACCTCTCAATCTGCAGACGAATGCTCTACCAGTGAGCTATACCCCCGCGTCAGCGAACCTTTGCTTTGCGTTACGTAGGAACGGATACGAAAAGGCCTTGTCTAGAAATATACAGAATAGGACAGATCATTTTCCCGCCTTCGAAATTCTCAGAAAAAAATTGCTCTTCACTTCCCCGAAGAAGGGGGCACCAAGGTTTGAACCAGGGACCTCTCAATCTGCAGACGAATGCTCTACCAGTGAGCTATACCCCCGCGTCAGCGAACCTTTGCTTTGCGTTACGTAGGAACGGATACGAAAAGGCCTTGTCTAGAAATATACAGAATAGGACAGATCATTTTCCCGCCTTCGAAATTCTCAGAAAAAATTGCTCTTCACTTCCCCGAAGAAGGGGGCACCAAGGTTTGAACCAGGGACCTCTCAATCTGCAGACGAATGCTCTACCAGTGAGCTATACCCCGCGTCAGCGAACCTTTGCTTTGCGTTACGTAGGAACGGATACGAAAAGGCCTTGTCTAGAAATATACAGAATAGGACAGATCATTTTCCCGCCTTCGAAATTCTCAGAAAAAATTGCTCTTCACTTCCCCGAAGAAGGGGGCACCAAGGTTTGAACCAGGGACCTCTCAATCTGCAGACGAATGCTCTACCAGTGAGCTATACCCCCGCGTCAGCGAACCTTTGCTTTGCGTTACGTAGGAACGGATACGAAAAGGCCTTGTCTAGAAATATACAGAATAGGACAGATCATTTTCCCGCCTTCGAAATTCTCAGAAAAAAAAAAATTGCTCTTCACTTCCCCGAAGAAGGGGGCACCAAGGTTTGAACCAGGGACCTCTCAATCTGCAGACGAATGCTCTACCAGTGAGCTATACCCCGCGTCAGCGAACCTTTGCTTTGCGTTACGTAGGAACGGATACGAAAAGGCCTTGTCTAGAAATATACAGAATAGGACAGATCATTTTCCCGCCTTCGAAATTCTCAGAAAAAATTGCTCTTCACTTCCCCGAAGAAGGGGGCACCAAGGTTTGAACCAGGGACCTCTCAATCTGCAGACGAATGCTCTACCAGTGAGCTATACCCCCGCGTCAGCGAACCTTTGCTTTGCGTTACGTAGGAACGGATACGAAAAGGCCTTGTCTAGAAATATACAGAATAGGACAGATCATTTTCCCGCCTTCGAAATTCTCAGAAAAAAATTGCTCTTCACTTCCCCGAAGAAGGGGGCACCAAGGTTTGAACCAGGGACCTCTCAATCTGCAGACGAATGCTCTACCAGTGAGCTATACCCCCGCGTCAGCGAACCTTTGCTTTGCGTTACGTAGGAACGGATACGAAAAGGCCTTGTCTAGAAATATACAGAATAGGACAGATCATTTTCCCGCCTTCGAAATTCTCAGAAAAAATTGCTCTTCACTTCCCCGAAGAAGGGGCACCAAGGTTTGAACCAGGGACCTCTCAATCTGCAGACGAATGCTCTACCAGTGAGCTATACCCCGCGTCAGCGAACCTTTGCTTTGCGTTACGTAGGAACGGATACGAAAAGGCCTTGTCTAGAAATATACAGAATAGGACAGATCATTTTCCCGCCTTCGAAATTCTCAGAAAAAAATTGCTCTTCACTTCCCCGAAGAAGGGGGCACCAAGGTTTGAACCAGGGACCTCTCAATCTGCAGACGAATGCTCTACCAGTGAGCTATACCCCCGCGTCAGCGAACCTTTGCTTTGCGTTACGTAGGAACGGATACGAAAAGGCCTTGTCTAGAAATATACAGAATAGGACAGATCATTTTCCCGCCTTCGAAATTCTCAGAAAAAATTGCTCTTCACTTCCCCGAAGAAGGGGGCACCAAGGTTTGAACCAGGGACCTCTCAATCTGCAGACGAATGCTCTACCAGTGAGCTATACCCCCGCGTCAGCGAACCTTTGCTTTGCGTTACGTAGGAACGGATACGAAAAGGCCTTGTCTAGAAATATACAGAATAGGACAGATCATTTTCCCGCCTTCGAAATTCTCAGAAAAAATTGCTCTTCACTTCCCCGAAGAAGGGGGCACCAAGGTTTGAACCAGGGACCTCTCAATCTGCAGACGAATGCTCTACCAGTGAGCTATACCCCCGCGTCAGCGAACCTTTGCTTTGCGTTACGTAGGAACGGATACGAAAAGGCCTTGTCTAGAAATATACAGAATAGGACAGATCATTTTCCCGCCTTCGAAATTCTCAGAAAAAAAAATTGCTCTTCACTTCCCCGAAGAAGGGGGCACCAAGGTTTGAACCAGGGACCTCTCAATCTGCAGACGAATGCTCTACCAGTGAGCTATACCCCGCGTCAGCGAACCTTTGCTTTGCGTTACGTAGGAACGGATACGAAAAGGCCTTGTCTAGAAATATACAGAGAATAGGACAGATCATTTTCCCGCCTTCGAAATTCTCAGAAAAAAATTGCTCTTCACTTCCCCGAAGAAGGGGGCACCAAGGTTTGAACCAGGGACCTCTCAATCTGCAGACGAATGCTCTACCAGTGAGCTATACCCCCGCGTCAGCGAACCTTTGCTTTGCGTTACGTAGGAACGGATACGAAAAGGCCTTGTCTAGAAATATACAGAATAGGACAGATCATTTTCCCGCCTTCGAAATTCTCAGAAAAAAATTGCTCTTCACTTCCCCGAAGAAGGGGGCACCAAGGTTTGAACCAGGGACCTCTCAATCTGCAGACGAATGCTCTACCAGTGAGCTATACCCCCGCGTCAGCGAACCTTTGCTTTGCGTTACGTAGGAACGGATACGAAAAGGCCTTGTCTAGAAATATACAGAATAGGACAGATCATTTTCCCGCCTTCGAAATTCTCAGAAAAAAAATGCTCTTCACTTCCCCGAAGAAGGGGGCACCAAGGTTTGAACCAGGGACCTCTCAATCTGCAGACGAATGCTCTACCAGTGAGCTATACCCCCGCGTCAGCGAACCTTTGCTTTGCGTTACGTAGGAACGGATACGAAAAGGCCTTGTCTAGAAATATACAGAATAGGACAGATCATTTTCCCGCCTTCGAAATTCTCAGAAAAAAATTGCTCTTCACTTCCCCGAAGAAGGGGGCACCAAGGTTTGAACCAGGGACCTCTCAATCTGCAGACGAATGCTCTACCAGTGAGCTATACCCCCGCGTCAGCGAACCTTTGCTTTGCGTTACGTAGGAACGGATACGAAAAGGCCTTGTCTAGAAATATACAGAATAGGACAGATCATTTTCCCGCCTTCGAAATTCTCAGAAAAAATTGCTCTTCACTTCCCCGAAGAAGGGGGCACCAAGGTTTGAACCAGGGACCTCTCAATCTGCAGACGAATGCTCTACCAGTGAGCTATACCCCCGCGTCAGCGAACCTTTGCTTTGCGTTACGTAGGAACGGATACGAAAAGGCCTTGTCTAGAAATATACAGAATAGGACAGATCATTTTCCCGCCTTCGAAATTCTCAGAAAAAAATTGCTCTTCACTTCCCCGAAGAAGGGGGCACCAAGGTTTGAACCAGGGACCTCTCAATCTGCAGACGAATGCTCTACCAGTGAGCTATACCCCCGCGTCAGCGAACCTTTGCTTTGCGTTACGTAGGAACGGATACGAAAAGGCCTTGTCTAGAAATATACAGAATAGGACAGATCATTTTCCCGCCTTCGAAATTCTCAGAAAAAATGGCTCTTCACTTCCCGAAGAAGGGGGCACCAAGGTTTGAACCAGGGACCTCTCAATCTGCAGACGAATGCTCTACCAGTGAGCTATACCCCGCGTCAGCGAACCTTTGCTTTGCGTTACGTAGGAACGGATACGAAAAGGCCTTGTCTAGAAATATACAGAATAGGACAGATCATTTTCCCGCCTTCGAAATTCTCAGAAAAAAAAATTGCTCTTCACTTCCCCGAAGAAGGGGGCACCAAGGTTTGAACCAGGGACCTCTCAATCTGCAGACGAATGCTCTACCAGTGAGCTATACCCCCGCGTCAGCGAACCTTTGCTTTGCGTTACGTAGGAACGGATACGAAAAGGCCTTGTCTAGAAATATACAGAATAGGACAGATCATTTTCCCGCCTTCGAAATTCTCAGAAAAAAAAAATTGCTCTTCACTTCCCCGAAGAAGGGGGCACCAAGGTTTGAACCAGGGACCTCTCAATCTGCAGACGAATGCTCTACCAGTGAGCTATACCCCCGCGTCAGCGAACCTTTGCTTTGCGTTACGTAGGAACGGATACGAAAAGGCCTTGTCTAGAAATATACAGAATAGGACAGATCATTTTCCCGCCTTCGAAATTCTCAGAAAAAAATTGCTCTTCACTTCCCCGAAGAAGGGGGCACCAAGGTTTGAACCAGGGACCTCTCAATCTGCAGACGAATGCTCTACCAGTGAGCTATACCCCCGCGTCAGCGAACCTTTGCTTTGCGTTACGTAGGAACGGATACGAAAAGGCCTTGTCTAGAAATATACAGAATAGGACAGATCATTTTCCCGCCTTCGAAATTCTCAGAAAAAATTGCTCTTCACTTCCCCGAAGAAGGGGGCACCAAGGTTTGAACCAGGGACCTCTCAATCTGCAGACGAATGCTCTACCAGTGAGCTATACCCCCGCGTCAGCGAACCTTTGCTTTGCGTTACGTAGGAACGGATACGAAAAGGCCTTGTCTAGAAATATACAGAATAGGACAGATCATTTTCCCGCCTTCGAAATTCTCAGAAAAAATTGCTCTTCACTTCCCCGAAGAAGGGGGCACCAAGGTTTGAACCAGGGACCTCTCAATCTGCAGACGAATGCTCTACCAGTGAGCTATACCCCCGCGTCAGCGAACCTTTGCTTTGCGTTACGTAGGAACGGATACGAAAAGGCCTTGTCTAGAAATATACAGAATAGGACAGATCATTTTCCCGCCTTCGAAATTCTCAGAAAAAAATTGCTCTTCACTTCCCGAAGAAGGGGGCACCAAGGTTTGAACCAGGGACCTCTCAATCTGCAGACGAATGCTCTACCAGTGAGCTATACCCCGCGTCAGCGAACCTTTGCTTTGCGTTACGTAGGAACGGATACGAAAAGGCCTTGTCTAGAAATATACAGAATAGGACAGATCATTTTCCCGCCTTCGAAATTCTCAGAAAAAATTGCTCTTCACTTCCCCGAAGAAGGGGGCACCAAGGTTTGAACCAGGGACCTCTCAATCTGCAGACGAATGCTCTACCAGTGAGCTATACCCCCGCGTCAGCGAACCTTTGCTTTGCGTTACGTAGGAACGGATACGAAAAGGCCTTGTCTAGAAATATACAGAATAGGACAGATCATTTTCCCGCCTTCGAAATTCTCAGAAAAAATTGCTCTTCACTTCCCCGAAGAAGGGGGCACCAAGGTTTGAACCAGGGACCTCTCAATCTGCAGACGAATGCTCTACCAGTGAGCTATACCCCCGCGTCAGCGAACCTTTGCTTTGCGTTACGTAGGAACGGATACGAAAAGGCCTTGTCTAGAAATATACAGAATAGGACAGATCATTTTCCCGCCTTCGAAATTCTCAGAAAAAAATTGCTCTTCACTTCCCCGAAGAAGGGGGCACCAAGGTTTGAACCAGGGACCTCTCAATCTGCAGACGAATGCTCTACCAGTGAGCTATACCCCCGCGTCAGCGAACCTTTGCTTTGCGTTACGTAGGAACGGATACGAAAAGGCCTTGTCTAGAAATATACAGAATAGGACAGATCATTTTCCCGCCTTCGAAATTCTCAGAAAAAAAAATTGCTCTTCACTTCCCCGAAGAAGGGGCACCAAGGTTTGAACCAGGGACCTCTCAATCTGCAGACGAATGCTCTACCAGTGAGCTATACCCCCGCGTCAGCGAACCTTTGCTTTGCGTTACGTAGGAACGGATACGAAAAGGCCTTGTCTAGAAATATACAGAATAGGACAGATCATTTTCCCGCCTTCGAAATTCTCAGAAAAAATTGCTCTTCACTTCCCCGAAGAAGGGGGCACCAAGGTTTGAACCAGGGACCTCTCAATCTGCAGACGAATGCTCTACCAGTGAGCTATACCCCCGCGTCAGCGAACCTTTGCTTTGCGTTACGTAGGAACGGATACGAAAAGGCCTTGTCTAGAAATATACAGAATAGGACAGATCATTTTCCCGCCTTCGAAATTCTCAGAAAAAATTGCTCTTCACTTCCCCGAAGAAGGGGGCACCAAGGTTTGAACCAGGGACCTCTCAATCTGCAGACGAATGCTCTACCAGTGAGCTATACCCCCGCGTCAGCGAACCTTTGCTTTGCGTTACGTAGGAACGGATACGAAAAGGCCTTGTCTAGAAATATACAGAATAGGACAGATCATTTTCCCGCCTTCGAAATTCTCAGAAAAAAATTGCTCTTCACTTCCCCGAAGAAGGGGGCACCAAGGTTTGAACCAGGGACCTCTCAATCTGCAGACGAATGCTCTACCAGTGAGCTATACCCCCGCGTCAGCGAACCTTTGCTTTGCGTTACGTAGGAACGGATACGAAAAGGCCTTGTCTAGAAATATACAGAATAGGACAGATCATTTTCCCGCCTTCGAAATTCTCAGAAAAAAATTGCTCTTCACTTCCCCGAAGAAGGGGGCACCAAGGTTTGAACCAGGGACCTCTCAATCTGCAGACGAATGCTCTACCAGTGAGCTATACCCCCGCGTCAGCGAACCTTTGCTTTGCGTTACGTAGGAACGGATACGAAAAGGCCTTGTCTAGAAATATACAGAATAGGACAGATCATTTTCCCGCCTTCGAAATTCTCAGAAAAAATTGCTCTTCACTTCCCCGAAGAAGGGGGCACCAAGGTTTGAACCAGGGACCTCTGAATCTGCAGACGAATGCTCTACCAGTGAGCTATACACCGCGTCAGCGAACCTTTGCTTTGCGTTACGTAGGAACGGATACGAAAAGGCCTTGTCTATAAATATTTTCTTGAATAGGACAGATCATTTTCCCGCCTTCGAAATTCTCAGAAAAAAAAATTGCTTATTCACTTCCCCGAAGAAGGAGGCACCGAGGTTTGAACCAGGGACCTCTCAATCTGCAGACGAATGCTCTACCAGTGAGCTATACCCCCGCGTCAGCGAACCTTTGCTTTGCGTTACGTAGGAACGGATACGAAAAGGCCTTGTCTAGAAATATACAGAATAGGACAGATCATTTTCCCGCCTTCGAAATTCTCAGAAAAAATTGCTCTTCACTTCCCCGAAGAAGGGGGCACCAAGGTTTGAACCAGGGACCTCTCAATCTGCAGACGAATGCTCTACCAGTGAGCTATACCCCCGCGTCAGCGAACCTTTGCTTTGCGTTACGTAGGAACGGATACGAAAAGGCCTTGTCTAGAAATATACAGAATAGGACAGATCATTTTCCCGCCTTCGAAATTCTCAGAAAAAAATTGCTCTTCACTTCCCCGAAGAAGGGGCACCAAGGTTTGAACCAGGGACCTCTCAATCTGCAGACGAATGCTCTACCAGTGAGCTATACCCCCGTCAGCGAACCTTTGCTTTGCGTTACGTAGGAACGGATACGAAAAGGCCTTGTCTAGAAATATACAGAATAGGACAGATCATTTTCCCGCCTTCGAAATTCTCAGAAAAAAATTGCTCTTCACTTCCCGAAGAAGGGGGCACCAAGGTTTGAACCAGGGACCTCTCAATCTGCAGACGAATGCTCTACCAGTGAGCTATACCCCCGCGTCAGCGAACCTTTGCTTTGCGTTACGTAGGAACGGATACGAAAAGGCCTTGTCTAGAAATATACAGAATAGGACAGATCATTTTCCCGCCTTCGAAATTCTCAGAAAAAAATTGCTCTTCACTTCCCCGAAGAAGGGGGCACCAAGGTTTGAACCAGGGACCTCTCAATCTGCAGACGAATGCTCTACCAGTGAGCTATACCCCCGCGTCAGCGAACCTTTGCTTTGCGTTACGTAGGAACGGATACGAAAAGGCCTTGTCTAGAAATATACAGAATAGGACAGATCATTTTCCCGCCTTCGAAATTCTCAGAAAAAATTGCTCTTCACTTCCCCGAAGAAGGGGGCACCAAGGTTTGAACCAGGGACCTCTCAATCTGCAGACGAATGCTCTACCAGTGAGCTATACCCCCGCGTCAGCGAACCTTTGCTTTGCGTTACGTAGGAACGGATACGAAAAGGCCTTGTCTAGAAATATACAGAATAGGACAGATCATTTTCCCGCCTTCGAAATTCTCAGAAAAAATTGCTCTTCACTTCCCCGAAGAAGGGGGCACCAAGGTTTGAACCAGGGACCTCTCAATCTGCAGACGAATGCTCTACCAGTGAGCTATACCCCCGCGTCAGCGAACCTTTGCTTTGCGTTACGTAGGAACGGATACGAAAAGGCCTTGTCTAGAAATATACAGAATAGGACAGATCATTTTCCCGCCTTCGAAATTCTCAGAAAAAATTGCTCTTCACTTCCCCGAAGAAGGGGGCACCAAGGTTTGAACCAGGGACCTCTCAATCTGCAGACGAATGCTCTACCAGTGAGCTATACCCCCGCGTCAGCGAACCTTTGCTTTGCGTTACGTAGGAACGGATACGAAAAGGCCTTGTCTAGAAATATACAGAATAGGACAGATCATTTTCCCGCCTTCGAAATTCTCAGAAAAAATTGCTCTTCACTTCCCCGAAGAAGGGGGCACCAAGGTTTGAACCAGGGACCTCTCAATCTGCAGACGAATGCTCTACCAGTGAGCTATACCCCCGCGTCAGCGAACCTTTGCTTTGCGTTACGTAGGAACGGATACGAAAAGGCCTTGTCTAGAAATATACAGAATAGGACAGATCATTTTCCCGCCTTCGAAATTCTCAGAAAAAATTGCTCTTCACTTCCCCGAAGAAGGGGGCACCAAGGTTTGAACCAGGGACCTCTCAATCTGCAGACGAATGCTCTACCAGTGAGCTATACCCCCGCGTCAGCGAACCTTTGCTTTGCGTTACGTAGGAACGGATACGAAAAGGCCTTGTCTAGAAATATACAGAATAGGACAGATCATTTTCCCGCCTTCGAAATTCTCAGAAAAAAATTGCTCTTCACTTCCCCGAAGAAGGGGGCACCAAGGTTTGAACCAGGGACCTCTCAATCTGCAGACGAATGCTCTACCAGTGAGCTATACCCCCGCGTCAGCGAACCTTTGCTTTGCGTTACGTAGGAACGGATACGAAAAGGCCTTGTCTAGAAATATACAGAATAGGACAGATCATTTTCCCGCCTTCGAAATTCTCAGAAAAAATTGCTCTTCACTTCCCCGAAGAAGGGGGCACCAAGGTTTGAACCAGGGACCTCTCAATCTGCAGACGAATGCTCTACCAGTGAGCTATACCCCCGCGTCAGCGAACCTTTGCTTTGCGTTACGTAGGAACGGATACGAAAAGGCCTTGTCTAGAAATATACAGAATAGGACAGATCATTTTCCCGCCTTCGAAATTCTCAGAAAAAATTGCTCTTCACTTCCCCGAAGAAGGGGGCACCAAGGTTTGAACCAGGGACCTCTCAATCTGCAGACGAATGCTCTACCAGTGAGCTATACCCCCGCGTCAGCGAACCTTTGCTTTGCGTTACGTAGGAACGGATACGAAAAGGCCTTGTCTAGAAATATACAGAATAGGACAGATCATTTTCCCGCCTTCGAAATTCTCAGAAAAAATTGCTCTTCACTTCCCCGAAGAAGGGGGCACCAAGGTTTGAACCAGGGACCTCTCAATCTGCAGACGAATGCTCTACCAGTGAGCTATACCCCCGCGTCAGCGAACCTTTGCTTTGCGTTACGTAGGAACGGATACGAAAAGGCCTTGTCTAGAAATATACAGAATAGGACAGATCATTTTCCCGCCTTCGAAATTCTCAGAAAAAATTGCTCTTCACTTCCCCGAAGAAGGGGGCACCAAGGTTTGAACCAGGGACCTCTCAATCTGCAGACGAATGCTCTACCAGTGAGCTATACCCCCGCGTCAGCGAACCTTTGCTTTGCGTTACGTAGGAACGGATACGAAAAGGCCTTGTCTAGAAATATACAGAATAGGACAGATCATTTTCCCGCCTTCGAAATTCTCAGAAAAAATTGCTCTTCACTTCCCCGAAGAAGGGGGCACCAAGGTTTGAACCAGGGACCTCTCAATCTGCAGACGAATGCTCTACCAGTGAGCTATACCCCCGCGTCAGCGAACCTTTGCTTTGCGTTACGTAGGAACGGATACGAAAAGGCCTTGTCTAGAAATATACAGAATAGGACAGATCATTTTCCCGCCTTCGAAATTCTCAGAAAAAATTGCTCTTCACTTCCCCGAAGAAGGGGGCACCAAGGTTTGAACCAGGGACCTCTCAATCTGCAGACGAATGCTCTACCAGTGAGCTATACCCCCGCGTCAGCGAACCTTGCTTTGCGTTACGTAGGAACGGATACGAAAAGGCCTTGTCTAGAAATATACAGAATAGGACAGATCATTTTCCCGCCTTCGAAATTCTCAGAAAAATTGCTCTTCACTTCCCCGAAGAAGGGGGCACCAAGGTTTGAACCAGGGACCTCTCAATCTGCAGACGAATGCTCTACCAGTGAGCTATACCCCCGCGTCAGCGAACCTTTGCTTTGCGTTACGTAGGAACGGATACGAAAAGGCCTTGTCTAGAAATATACAGAATAGGACAGATCATTTTCCCGCCTTCGAAATTCTCAGAAAAAAAAATTTCTCTTCACTTCCCCGAAGAAGGGGGCACCAAGGTTTGAACCAGGGACCTCTCAATCTGCAGACGAATGCTCTACCAGTGAGCTATACCCCCGCGTCAGCGAACCTTTGCTTTGCGTTACGTAGGAACGGATACGAAAAGGCCTTGTCTAGAAATATACAGAATAGGACAGATCATTTTCCCGCCTTCGAAATTCTCAGAAAAAAAAAATTGCTCTTCACTTCCCCGAAGAAGGGGGCACCAAGGTTTGAACCAGGGACCTCTCAATCTGCAGACGAATGCTCTACCAGTGAGCTATACCCCCGCGTCAGCGAACCTTTGCTTTGCGTTACGTAGGAACGGATACGAAAAGGCCTTGTCTAGAAATATACAGAATAGGACAGATCATTTTCCCGCCTTCGAAATTCTCAGAAAAAATTGCTCTTCACTTCCCCGAAGAAGGGGGCACCAAGGTTTGAACCAGGGACCTCTCAATCTGCAGACGAATGCTCTACCAGTGAGCTATACCCCCGCGTCAGCGAACCTTTGCTTTGCGTTACGTAGGAACGGATACGAAAAGGCCTTGTCTAGAAATATACAGAATAGGACAGATCATTTTCCCGCCTTCGAAATTCTCAGAAAAAAAAATTGCTCTTCACTTCCCCGAAGAAGGGGGCACCAAGGTTTGAACCAGGGACCTCTCAATCTGCAGACGAATGCTCTACCAGTGAGCTATACCCCCCGTCAGCGAACCGTTGCATTGCGTTACGTAGGAACGGATACGAAAAGGCCTTGTCGAGAAATATACAGAATAGGACAGATCATTTTCCCGCCTTCGAAATTCTCAGAAAAAATTGCTCTTCACTTCCCCGAAGAAGGGGGCACCAAGGTTTGAACCAGGGACCTCTCAATCTGCAGACGAATGCTCTACCAGTGAGCTATACCCCCGCGTCAGCGAACCTTTGCTTTGCGTTACGTAGGAACGGATACGAAAAGGCCTTGTCTAGAAATATACAGAATAGGACAGATCATTTTCCCGCCTTCGAAATTCTCAGAAAAAAATTGCTCTTCACTTCCCCGAAGAAGGGGGCACCAAGGTTTGAACCAGGGACCTCTCAATCTGCAGACGAATGCTCTACCAGTGAGCTATACCCCCGCGTCAGCGAACCTTTGCTTTGCGTTACGTAGGAACGGATACGAAAAGGCCTTGTCTAGAAATATACAGAATAGGACAGATCATTTTCCCGCCTTCGAAATTCTCAGAAAAAATTGCTCTTCACTTCCCCGAAGAAGGGGCACCAAGGTTTGAACCAGGGACCTCTCAATCTGCAGACGAATGCTCTACCAGTGAGCTATACCCCCGCGTCAGCGAACCTTTGCTTTGCGTTACGTAGGAACGGATACGAAAAGGCCTTGTCTAGAAATATACAGAATAGGACAGATCATTTTCCCGCCTTCGAAATTCTCAGAAAAAATTGCTCTTCACTTCCCGAAGAAGGGGGCACCAAGGTTTGAACCAGGGACCTCTCAATCTGCAGACGAATGCTCTACCAGTGAGCTATACCCCCGCGTCAGCGAACCTTTGCTTTGCGTTACGTAGGAACGGATACGAAAAGGCCTTGTCTAGAAATATACAGAATAGGACAGATCATTTTCCCGCCTTCGAAATTCTCAGAAAAAATTGCTCTTCACTTCCCCGAAGAAGGGGGCACCAAGGTTTGAACCAGGGACCTCTCAATCTGCAGACGAATGCTCTACCAGTGAGCTATACCCCCGCGTCAGCGAACCTTTGCTTTGCGTTACGTAGGAACGGATACGAAAAGGCCTTGTCTAGAAATATACAGAATAGGACAGATCATTTTCCCGCCTTCGAAATTCTCAGAAAAAATTGCTCTTCACTTCCCCGAAGAAGGGGGCACCAAGGTTTGAACCAGGGACCTCTCAATCTGCAGACGAATGCTCTACCAGTGAGCTATACCCCGCGTCAGCGAACCTTTGCTTTGCGTTACGTAGGAACGGATACGAAAAGGCCTTGTCTAGAAATATACAGAATAGGACAGATCATTTTCCCGCCTTCGAAATTCTCAGAAAAAATTGCTCTTCACTTCCCCGAAGAAGGGGCACCAAGGTTTGAACCAGGGACCTCTCAATCTGCAGACGAATGCTCTACCAGTGAGCTATACCCCGCGTCAGCGAACCTTTGCTTTGCGTTACGTAGGAACGGATACGAAAAGGCCTTGTCTAGAAATATACAGAATAGGACAGATCATTTTCCCGCCTTCGAAATTCTCAGAAAAAAATTGCTCTTCACTTCCCCGAAGAAGGGGGCACCAAGGTTTGAACCAGGGACCTCTCAATCTGCAGACGAATGCTCTACCAGTGAGCTATACCCCCGCGTCAGCGAACCTTTGCTTTGCGTTACGTAGGAACGGATACGAAAAGGCCTTGTCTAGAAATATACAGAATAGGACAGATCATTTTCCCGCCTTCGAAATTCTCAGAAAAAAATTGCTCTTCACTTCCCCGAAGAAGGGGGCACCAAGGTTTGAACCAGGGACCTCTCAATCTGCAGACGAATGCTCTACCAGTGAGCTATACCCCCGCGTCAGCGAACCTTTGCTTTGCGTTACGTAGGAACGGATACGAAAAGGCCTTGTCTAGAAATATACAGAATAGGACAGATCATTTTCCCGCCTTCGAAATTCTCAGAAAAAATTGCTCTTCACTTCCCCGAAGAAGGGGCACCAAGGTTTGAACCAGGGACCTCTCAATCTGCAGACGAATGCTCTACCAGTGAGCTATACCCCGCGTCAGCGAACCTTTGCTTTGCGTTACGTAGGAACGGATACGAAAAGGCCTTGTCTAGAAATATACAGAATAGGACAGATCATTTTCCCGCCTTCGAAATTCTCAGAAAAAATTGCTCTTCACTTCCCCGAAGAAGGGGGCACCAAGGTTTGAACCAGGGACCTCTCAATCTGCAGACGAATGCTCTACCAGTGAGCTATACCCCCGCGTCAGCGAACCTTTGCTTTGCGTTACGTAGGAACGGATACGAAAAGGCCTTGTCTAGAAATATACAGAATAGGACAGATCATTTTCCCGCCTTCGAAATTCTCAGAAAAAATTGCTCTTCACTTCCCCGAAGAAGGGGGCACCAAGGTTTGAACCAGGGACCTCTCAATCTGCAGACGAATGCTCTACCAGTGAGCTATACCCCCGCGTCAGCGAACCTTTGCTTTGCGTTACGTAGGAACGGATACGAAAAGGCCTTGTCTAGAAATATACAGAATAGGACAGATCATTTTCCCGCCTTCGAAATTCTCAGAAAAAATTGCTCTTCACTTCCCCGAAGAAGGGGCACCAAGGTTTGAACCAGGGACCTCTCAATCTGCAGACGAATGCTCTACCAGTGAGCTATACCCCGCGTCAGCGAACCTTTGCTTTGCGTTACGTAGGAACGGATACGAAAAGGCCTTGTCTAGAAATATACAGAATAGGACAGATCATTTTCCCGCCTTCGAAATTCTCAGAAAAAATTGCTCTTCACTTCCCCGAAGAAGGGGGCACCAAGGTTTGAACCAGGGACCTCTCAATCTGCAGACGAATGCTCTACCAGTGAGCTATACCCCCGCGTCAGCGAACCTTTGCTTTGCGTTACGTAGGAACGGATACGAAAAGGCCTTGTCTAGAAATATACAGAATAGGACAGATCATTTTCCCGCCTTCGAAATTCTCAGAAAAAATTGCTCTTCACTTCCCCGAAGAAGGGGGCACCAAGGTTTGAACCAGGGACCTCTCAATCTGCAGACGAATGCTCTACCAGTGAGCTATACCCCCGCGTCAGCGAACCTTTGCTTTGCGTTACGTAGGAACGGATACGAAAAGGCCTTGTCTAGAAATATACAGAATAGGACAGATCATTTTCCCGCCTTCGAAATTCTCAGAAAAAAAAATGCTCTTCACTTCCCCGAAGAAGGGGGCACCAAGGTTTGAACCAGGGACCTCTCAATCTGCAGACGAATGCTCTACCAGTGAGCTATACCCCGCGTCAGCGAACCTTTGCTTTGCGTTACGTAGGAACGGATACGAAAAGGCCTTGTCTAGAAATATACAGAATAGGACAGATCATTTTCCCGCCTTCGAAATTCTCAGAAAAATTGCTCTTCACTTCCCCGAAGAAGGGGGCACCAAGGTTTGAACCAGGGACCTCTCAATCTGCAGACGAATGCTCTACCAGTGAGCTATACCCCCGCGTCAGCGAACCTTTGCTTTGCGTTACGTAGGAACGGATACGAAAAGGCCTTGTCTAGAAATATACAGAATAGGACAGATCATTTTCCCGCCTTCGAAATTCTCAGAAAAAAAAAACTGCTCTTCACTTCCCCGAAGAAGGGGGCACCAAGGTTTGAACCAGGGACCTCTCAATCTGCAGACGAATGCTCTACCAGTGAGCTATACCCCCGCGTCAGCGAACCTTTGCTTTGCGTTACGTAGGAACGGATACGAAAAGGCCTTGTCTAGAAATATACAGAATAGGACAGATCATTTTCCCGCCTTCGAAATTCTCAGAAAAAATTGCTCTTCACTTCCCCGAAGAAGGGGCACCAAGGTTTGAACCAGGGACCTCTCAATCTGCAGACGAATGCTCTACCAGTGAGCTATACCCCCGCGTCAGCGAACCTTTGCTTTGCGTTACGTAGGAACGGATACGAAAAGGCCTTGTCTAGAAATATACAGAATAGGACAGATCATTTTCCCGCCTTCGAAATTCTCAGAAAAAAATTGCTCTTCACTTCCCCGAAGAAGGGGGCACCAAGGTTTGAACCAGGGACCTCTCAATCTGCAGACGAATGCTCTACCAGTGAGCTATACACCGCGTCAGCGAACCTTTGCTTTGCGTTACGTAGGAACGGATACGAAAAGGCCTTGTCTAGAAATATACAGAATAGGACAGATCATTTTCCCGCCTTCGAAATTCTCAGAAAAAATTGCTCTTCACTTCCCCGAAGAAGGGGGCACCAAGGTTTGAACCAGGGACCTCTCAATCTGCAGACGAATGCTCTACCAGTGAGCTATACCCCCGCGTCAGCGAACCTTTGCTTTGCGTTACGTAGGAACGGATACGAAAAGGCCTTGTCTAGAAATATACAGAATAGGACAGATCATTTTCCCGCCTTCGAAATTCTCAGAAAAAATTGCTCTTCACTTCCCCGAAGAAGGGGGCACCAAGGTTTGAACCAGGGACCTCTCAATCTGCAGACGAATGTTCTACCAGTGAGCTATACCCCCGCGTCAGCGAACCTTGCTTTGCGTTACGTAGGAACGGATACGAAAAGGCCTTGTCTAGAAATATACAGAATAGGACAGATCATTTTCCCGCCTTCGAAATTCTCAGAAAAAATTGCTCTTCACTTCCCCGAAGAAGGGGGCACCAAGGTTTGAACCAGGGACCTCTCAATCTGCAGACGAATGTTCTACCAGTGAGCTATACCCCCGCGTCAGCGAACCTTTGCTTTGCGTTACGTAGGAACGGATACGAAAAGGCCTTGTCTAGAAATATACAGAATAGGACAGATCATTTTCCCGCCTTCGAAATTCTCAGAAAAAAATTGCTCTTCACTTCCCCGAAGAAAGGGGGCACCAAGGTTTGAACCACGGACCTCTCAATCTGCGGACGAATGCTCTACCAGTGAGCTATACACCGCGTCAGCGAACCTTTGCTTTGCGTTACGTAGGAACGGATACGAAAAGGCCTTGTCTATAAATATTTTCTTGAATAGGACAGATCATTTTCCCGCCTTCGAAATTATCAGAAAAAAATTGCTCTTCACTTCCGCGAAGAAGGGGGCACCAAGGTTTGAACCAGGGACCTCTCAATCTGCAGACGAATGCTCTACCAGTGAGCTATACCCCCGCGTCAGCGAACCTTTGCTTTGCGTTACGTAGGAACGGATACGAAAAGGCCTTGTCTAGAAATATACAGAATAGGACAGATCATTTTCCCGCCTTCGAAATTCTCAGAAAAAAACTGCTCTTCACTTCCCCGAAGAAGGGGGCACCAAGGTTTGAACCAGGGACCTCTCAATCTGCAGACGAATGCTCTACCAGTGAGCTATACCCCCGCGTCAGCGAACCTTTGCTTTGCGTTACGTAGGAACGGATACGAAAATGCCTTGTCTAGAAATATACAGAATAGGACAGATCATTTTCCCGCCTTCGAAATTCTCAGAAAAAAATTGCTCTTCACTTCCCCGAAGAAGGGGGCACCAAGGTTTGAACCAGGGACCTCTCAATCTGCAGACGAATGCTCTACCAGTGAGCTATACCCCGCGTCAGCGAACCTTTGCTTTGCGTTACGTAGGAACGGATACGAAAAGGCCTTGTCTAGAAATATACAGAATAGGACAGATCATTTTCCCGCCTTCGAAATTCTCAGAAAAAATTGCTCTTCACTTCCCCGAAGAAGGGGGCACCAAGGTTTGAACCAGGGACCTCTCAATCTGCAGACGAATGCTCTACCAGTGAGCTATACCCCCGCGTCAGCGAACCTTTGCTTTGCGTTACGTAGGAACGGATACGAAAAGGCCTTGTCTAGAAATATACAGAATAGGACAGATCATTTTCCCGCCTTCGAAATTCTCAGAAAAAAATTGCTCTTCACTTCCCCGAAGAAGGGGGCACCAAGGTTTGAACCAGGGACCTCTCAATCTGCAGACGAATGCTCTACCAGTGAGCTATACCCCCGCGTCAGCGAACCTTTGCTTTGCGTTACGTAGGAACGGATACGAAAAGGCCTTGTCTAGAAATATACAGAATAGGACAGATCATTTTCCCGCCTTCGAAATTCTCAGAAAAAATTGCTCTTCACTTCCCCGAAGAAGGGGGCACCAAGGTTTGAACCAGGGACCTCTCAATCTGCGGACGAATGCTCTACCAGTGAGCTATACCCCCGCGTCAGCGAACCTTTGCTTTGCGTTACGTAGGAACGGATACGAAAAGGCCTTGTCTAGAAATATACAGAATAGGACAGATCATTTTCCCGCCTTCGAAATTCTCAGAAAAAATTGCTCTTCACTTCCCCGAAGAAGGGGCACCAAGGTTTGAACCAGGGACCTCTCAATCTGCTGACGAATGCTCTACCAGTGAGCTATACCCCCGCGTCAGCGAACCTTTGCTTTGCGTTACGTAGGAACGGATACGAAAAGGCCTTGTCTAGAAATATACAGAATAGGACAGATCATTTTCCCGCCTTCGAAATTCTCAGAAAAAATTGCTCTTCACTTCCCCGAAGAAGGGGGCACCAAGGTTTGAACCAGGGACCTCTCAATCTGCAGACGAATGCTCTACCAGTGAGCTATACCCCCGCGTCAGCGAACCTTTGCTTTGCGTTACGTAGGAACGGATACGAAAAGGCCTTGTCTAGAAATATACAGAATAGGACAGATCATTTTCCCGCCTTCGAAATTCTCAGAAAAAAAAATTGCTCTTCACTTCCCCGAAGAAGGGGGCACCAAGGTTTGAACCACGGACCTCTCAATCTGCAGACGAATGCTCTACCAGTGAGCTATACCCCCGCGTCAGCGAACCTTTGCTTTGCGTTACGTAGGAACGGATACGAAAAGGCCTTGTCTATAAATATTTTCTTGAAATATTTTCTTGAATAGGACAGATCATTTTCCGCCTTCGAAATTATCAGAAAAAAATTGCTCTTCACTTCCGCGAAGAAGGGGCACCAAGGTTTGAACCAGGGACCTCTCAATCTGCAGACGAATGCTCTACCAGTGAGCTATACCCCCGCGTCAGCGAACCTTTGCTTTGCGTTACGTAGGAACGGATACGAAAAGGCCTTGTCTAGAAATATACAGAATAGGACAGATCATTTTCCCGCCTTCGAAATTCTCAGAAAAAAATTGCTCTTCACTTCCCCGAAGAAGGGGGCACCAAGGTTTGAACCAGGGACCTCTCAATCTGCAGACGAATGCTCTACCAGTGAGCTATACCCCCGCGTCAGCGAACCTTTGCTTTGCGTTACGTAGGAACGGATACGAAAAATGCCTTGTCTAGAAATATACAGAATAGGACAGATCATTTTCCCGCCTTCGAAATTCTCAGAAAAAAAAAACTGCTCTTCACTTCCCCCGAAGAAGGGGGCACCAAGGTTTGAACCAGGGACCTCTCAATCTGCAGACGAATGCTCTACCAGTGAGCTATACCCCCGCGTCAGCGAACCTTTGCTTTGCGTTACGTAGGAACGGATACGAAAATGCCTTGTCTAGAAATATACAGAATAGGACAGATCATTTTCCCGCCTTCGAAATTCTCAGAAAAAAAAGAAGGGGGCACCAAGGTTGCTCTTCACTTCCCGAAGAAGGGGCACCAAGGTTTGAACCAGGGACCTCTCAATCTGCGGACGAATGCTCTACCAGTGAGCTATACCCCCGCGTCAGCGAACCTTTGCTTTGCGTTACGTAGGAACGGATACGAAAAGGCCTTGTCTAGAAATATACAGAATAGGACAGATCATTTTCCCGCCTTCGAAATTCTCAGAAAAAAAAATTTCTCTTCACTTCCCCGAAGAAGGGGGCACCAAGGTTTGAACCAGGGACCTCTCAATCTGCAGACGAATGCTCTACCAGTGAGCTATACCCCCGCGTCAGCGAACCTTTGCTTTGCGTTACGTAGGAACGGATACGAAAAGGCCTTGTCTAGAAATATACAGAATAGGACAGATCATTTTCCCGCCTTCGAAATTCTCAGAAAAAAATTGCTCTTCACTTCCCCGAAGAAGGGGGCACCAAGGTTTGAACCAGGGACCTCTCAATCTGCAGACGAATGCTCTACCAGTGAGCTATACCCCGCGTCAGCGAACCTTTGCTTTGCGTTACGTAGGAACGGATACGAAAAGGCCTTGTCTAGAAATATACAGAATAGGACAGATCATTTTCCCGCCTTCGAAATTCTCAGAAAAAAAATTGCTCTTCACTTCCCCGAAGAAGGGGGCACCAAGGTTTGAACCAGGGACCTCTCAATCTGCAGACGAATGCTCTACCAGTGAGCTATACCCCCGCGTCAGCGAACCTTTGCTTTGCGTTACGTAGGAACGGATACGAAAAGGCCTTGTCTAGAAATATACAGAATAGGACAGATCATTTTCCCGCCTTCGAAATTCTCAGAAAAAATTGCTCTTCACTTCCCCGAAGAAGGGGGCACCAAGGTTTGAACCAGGGACCTCTCAATCTGCAGACGAATGCTCTACCAGTGAGCTATACCCCCGCGTCAGCGAACCTTTGCTTTGCGTTACGTAGGAACGGATACGAAAATGCCTTGTCTAGAAATATACAGAATAGGACAGATCATTTTCCCGCCTTCGAAATTCTCAGAAAAAAATTGCTCTTCACTTCCCCGAATAAGGGGGCACCAAGGTTTGAACCAGGGACCTCTCAATCTGCGGACGAATGCTCTACCAGTGAGCTATACCCCGCGTCAGCGAACCTTTGCTTTGCGTTACGTAGGAACGGATACGAAAAGGCCTTGTCTAGAAATATACAGAATAGGACAGATCATTTTCCCGCCTTCGAAATTCTCAGAAAAAAATTGCTCTTCACTTCCCCGAAGAAGGGGGCACCAAGGTTTGAACCAGGGACCTCTCAATCTGCGGACGAATGCTCTACCAGTGAGCTATACCCCCGCGTCAGCGAACCTTTGCTTTGCGTTACGTAGGAACGGATACGAAAAGGCCTTGTCTAGAAATATACAGAATAGGACAGATCATTTTCCCGCCTTCGAAATTCTCAGAAAAAAATTGCTCTTCACTTCCCGAAGAAGGGGGCACCGAGGTTTGAACCAGGGACCTCTCAATCTGCAGACGAATGCTCTACCAGTGAGCTATACCCCCGCGTCAGCGAACCTTTGCTTTGCGTTACGTAGGAACGGATACGAAAAGGCCTTGTCTAGAAATATACAGAATAGGACAGATCATTTTCCCGCCTTCGAAATTCTCAGAAAAAAATTGCTCTTCACTTCCCCGAAGAAGGGGGCACCAAGGTTTGAACCAGGGACCTCTCAATCTGCAGACGAATGTTCTACCAGTGAGCTATACCCCCGCGTCAGCGAACCTTTGCTTTGCGTTACGTAGGAACGGATACGAAAAGGCCTTGTCTAGAAATATACAGAATAGGACAGATCATTTTCCCGCCTTCGAAATTCTCAGAAAAAATTGCTCTTCACTTCCCCGAAGAAGGGGCACCAAGGTTTGAACCAGGGACCTCTCAATCTGCAGACGAATGCTCTACCAATGAGCTATACCCCGCGTCAGCGAACCTTTGCTTTGCGTTACGTAGGAACGGATACGAAAAGGCCTTGTCTAGAAATATACAGAATAGGACAGATCATTTTCCCGCCTTCGAAATTCTCAGAAAAAAACTGCTCTTCACTTCCCCGAAGAAGGGGGCACCAAGGTTTGAACCACGGACCTCTCAATCTGCAGACGAATGCTCTACCAGTGAGCTATACCCCCGCGTCAGCGATCCTTTGCTTTGCGTTACGTAGGAACGGATACGAAAATGCCTTGTCTAGAAATATACAGAATAAAACAGATCATTTTCCCGCCTTCGAAATTCTCAGAAAAAAATTGCTCTTCACTTCCCCGAATAAGGGGGCACCAAGGTTTGAACCAGGGACCTCTCAATCTGCGGACGAATGCTCTACCAGTGAGCTATACCCCGCGTCAGCGAACCTTTGCTTTGCGTTACGTAGGAACGGATACGAAAAGGCCTTGTCTAGAAATATACAGAATAGGACAGATCATTTTCCCGCCTTCGAAATTCTCAGAAAAAAATTGCTCTTCACTTCCCCGATCAAGAGGGCACCAAGGTTTGAACCAGGGACCTCTCAATCTGCAGACGAATGCTCTACCAGTGAGCTATACCCCCGCGTCAGCGAACCTTTGCTTTGCGTTACGTAGGGACGGATACGAAAATGCCTTGTCTAGAAATATACAGAATAGGACAGATCATTTTCCCGCCTTCGAAATTCTCAGAAAAAAATTGCTCTTCACTTCCCCGAAGAAGGGGGCACCAATGTTTGAACCAGGGACCTCTCAATCTGCAGACGAATGCTCTACCAGTGAGCTATACCCCCGCGTCAGCGAACCTTTGCTTTGCGTTACGTAGGAACGGATACGAAAAGGCCTTGTCTAGAAATATACAGAATAGGACAGATCATTTTCCCGCCTTCGAAATTCTCAGAAAAAATTGCTCTTCAATTCCCCGAAGATGGGGGGAACGAAGGTTAGAACCAGGGACCTCTCAATCTGCAGACGAATGCTCTACCAGTGAGCTATACCCCGCGTCAGCGAACCTTTGCTTTGCGTTACGTAGGAACGGATACGAAAAGGCCTTGTCTAGAAATATACAGAATAGGACAGATCATTTTCCCGCCTTCGAAATTCTCAGAAAAAAATGCTCTTCACTTCCCCGAAGAAGGGGGCACCAAGGTTTGAACCAGGGACCTCTCAATCTGCGGACGAATGTTCTACCAGTGAGCTATACCCCCGCGTCAGCGAACCTTTGCTTTGCGTTACGTAGGAACGGATACGAAAAGGCCTTGTCTAGAAATATACAGAATAGGACAGATCATTTTCCCGCCTTCGAAATTCTCAGAAAAAATTGCTCTTCACTTCCCCGAAGAAGAGGGCACCAAGGTTTGAACCAGGGACCTCTCAATCTGCAGACGAATGTTCTACCAGTGAGCTAAACCCCCGTGTCAGCGAACCTTTGCTTTGCGTTACGTAGGAACGGATACGAAAAGGCCTTGTCTAGAAATATACAGAAAAGGACAGATCATTTTTCCGCCTTCGAAATTCTCAGAAAAAATTGCTCTTCACTTCCCCGAAGAAGGGGGCACCAAGGTTTGAACCAGGGACTTCTCAATCTGCAGACGAATGTTCTACCAGTGAGCTATACACCGCGTCAGCGAACCTTTGCTTTGCGTTACGTAGGAACGGATACGAAAAGGCCTTGTCTAGAAATATACAGAATAGGACAGATCATTTTCCCGCCTTCGAAATTCTCAGAAAAAATTGCTCTTCAATTCCCCGAAGAAGGGGCACGAAGGTTAGAACCAGGGACCTCTCAATCTGCAGACGAATGCTCTACCAGTGAGCTATACCCCCGCGTCAGCGAACATTTTGCTTTGCGTTACGCAGGAATGGATACGAAAAGGCCTTCTCTAGAAATATACAGAATAGGACAGATCATTTTCCCGCCTTCGAAATTCTCAGAAAAAAACTGCTCTTCACTTCCCCGAAGAAGGGGGCACCAAGGTTTGAACCAGGACCTCTCAATCTGCGGACGAATGCTCTACCAGTGAGCTATACCCCCGCGTCAGCGAACCTTTGCTTTGCGTTACGTAGGAACGGATACGAAAAGGCCTTCTAAACAAATGTTTGGGGTGACTGAGTCCCCCCGCACTACCATTAATATTAGTATAGAGTACGCGCCTGCTCCCGGGTTAAAACATTTTGAAGTCTTCTCGCTTTAAATGTTAAAAAGTAACACAATTATTCTTCATCGGAATTTTATATTCTTTTTCATAATTTAACATTAATTCTAAATGCTAATTGTGTGAGGTTTAAAATTACAGTTCTTTTAAACAGTTATTTACAATTATAGCATTTATCTAAAAAAAAAAATTATTTTACATTTTTGTATACAATGTCGTGCACACAGTTTTACTCTCCATACAGTTCATCTATTATATCATGAATAATGTTTTATTTTTTAAAAATGAACTCGTGCGAAGAGTCGGTGTTTCAGCCAGTATACGTTTGATGTATCAGTACTGAAGAAGGTATTTTATAAATAATTTCTTATTACTGAATTTGGCCGTGGTAGCCGAGTGGTATAGGTATCGGATCGTGGCTTGCCTTGTCACGAGTTTGAGCCCAGTACCAATAAAGACCCGCCGTGTAGGGCAGCGATGCACGTTAAATCTGTTGAAACTTGAAACGTTTTCCCGTTGGTGTGGTGTGGTAGTTAGGAGAGAGGAGTGCCAGCTCAGGTGTCATCCATGTCACTTGACCATGGTTCAAAATTACGTGGTCCGTCGTTAAAAGCCCTCGTGCAGATGAACAGTGCGACGTTAATATTCAATCAATCAATCTTATTATTAAATTAAGAACAAGTTTAATAATTATTAGGGACTTCCACGGGCTTGTCTTGTAGAGGAAAGTTTTTCAAAGTAAGGTTTAATATCAGAAATTGACACTTAAAGAGTTATTTTTCTATATTTAGCTGAGATCTATATTTTGTCTTCAAGGCATCCATTGCAGAAAATCCGGTTTGAAAAAGGTAGGATGTTGAAAATGGTAATAGTATACGAAGTGCTTTTGTTTTCAGTACAGATAATTCCTCATCCACCTCTACCACAAATTCGAAGAGCGATTTATTACAAAATTGCCTTTTAATTTTTCACTGGATGTGAAATCTATGAAGATTTCTTCTTCGGAAGTTGAGAGCCCTTCTGGAGTATCCTGAAATAGATCCCTAATCCACTCGTAACTTGCTACCAAGCTGTCCTCATCCAGAAAATACTTTTTAAAATTCTTTGCCAACATAGCTACTTGATTTTACATGTTTTAAAAACAACTTTCACATGTTGTTCTACAGATTTGTAAGTTTTAACACATATCGAGCTGGAGCTTTTTTTTCATCATTTACTTCAGTAGTGGTAAATGCAAAATTTAAGTATTTTTGAGAAGATCGCCTTGATTTAATTTTAGGAACCATGCTCGTTCATCTGTGTACTTGTTGATTCTTTATTATGGTCGAATGTTTGCTTACGACTTAAAAATGTATGTATGATATTGTTTTAATCTACTGCCGTAAATACTTAATTACCGTGAATTAAAATTAACGTGGAAATTAAAAAAAAAGTGTACATTCAAGCTAGATTCGGTAGCTATAGAAGTATCGAGTCGACCAAAACTGACTGGAATTGTACGAGGAAAAGCATTTTTACATGTTTTGCGCAGACGTCCGATACGTTGCCCAGACTCACGCAAACGTACCCTATAATGCCAGATGTGATGGATATGATAGAGAGCGACATTGACTAGACTATTTTTCTAATGACATTCGTACTTTGAGAAATGAATATGCTGAAGGAAATAAATCTTTAATTAAATACATCATTTTGCGATCTGTTCCAATTTAAAAATTAGAGAAAGAAAAATAACATAATTCTAAGTAATATATATTTTAAGTAATTTTCTTAAAATATATATATTACTTAAAAGTTACATATACACAAAATTTAATATACTTATCGTATTAATTTGTACGGTTTATAATTAAGATCGTATTGTAACTTTAGCGTCTCTCTCTCAAAGTGCATTTTTATTGCGGTAAATACATTATTGTTGTACAGGGGGCGAGACAAAAATTATGATTGAAAATTGGGTCGCCAGTATTGAAAGTTTGAGAAACACTGATATAACATAGTCATTCAAATAAGATGATGGTTTACAAACACGGTTACTTCTTTGGACATTACAATCTGACTCGTTAGAGTTCTGTATATTTAGAGGATTAACAATTACTTCTGAGTCAGAATTGAAAGTACTTATGTCATTGGGATCTGTTTCTGTATTAATTGGTGTGCTTGATTTTCTTATATATTTTCTATTACGTCTTAAAATATTGCCATATTGATTTTTAACAAAATATGACCTACGATGTAATGTATGCTTTGAAACTATTTTAGCCGGTGTGTGTGTTCCCAAGTTTTGTTTTTAAAACTTAGTATTCTGACATTATCTTCTGGCTCAAGTTCAGGTAATAGATGAGCAGTTTTATCATAATGTATCTTTTGAACGTTTCGCCTTTTTATTAACTTTTCTCGAATGTTATTAAATAATTCAGCATTTAGCAATTTATTCGAGATTGATAATTTTGTTTTTAATCTACGATTAAACATAATTTGAGCTGGAAATAGGTCAAGACCTGATATTGGGGTGTTTCTATACTCCATTAAACCTACTAATTAATCTCGTCTGTCTTCTCTTGCCTTTTTCATAATGCTTTTAGAAATCCTTACTGCTTTTTCAACCATTCCATTATTTGGGGAGTAATTATGACTAATGAATGCATAATTAAAATCCCAATCATTTGCAAACCTTTTATTAATATAACTATTAAATGTTATATTATCTGATACTACAATATTTGGAACACCAAATCTAGAAAAAAAAATTTTAAGTTTAATTATTACCACATATGCACTCTTATTTGCAAGTTCAGCAATTTCAATCCATTCTGAATTATAGTCTATTACAATTAGATAACTTTTATTACCCAAGTCCTATGTATCTATTCCTATCTTCGCTAAGGGTCTATAGGGAACTGTATGAGGTTTTAATGGCTATTTACTATTAGCTTTTTTTAAATTTCTCACATATTATACATTGTAATACTAATGTTTCTATGCCAGAATTCATCTCTGGCCAATAAAATTATTTCTCTAGCTCTTTTCTTGCATTTATCTATCCTAAAGTTTGACTCATTAATTAGTTGTTACATATCTTTTCTCAAACTATAAGGCACAATTAGTTTTTCATTGCTAAATAACAACCCTTCTTGAATATTAATGTTATTTTTAATTTTATAATATATTTTTACACTATTGTCTACATTTTTGTAAGATTTAAACCAGCCCTCTTTGATATATTTTACAATTATTTGTAATGTTAGATCTATTCAGGTTCTTTTTTAAATTGTACACGTCTCTTTTCACTCATGAGTAAATGTTTTGAAATAGTATGCACAATATTTAGCATTTCAGGATCATCTCTTACAGTGTCACAAACAGGAAATGCTCGTGATAAAGTACCAGCGAGAAACATTTGATTACCTGGTACATAATTTATTTCAATATCATACTTTAACAATCTTAAAATCATTCTTTGTATTCTAGAGGATATTTTATGCATATGTTTCTTAACAATAGCCATTAAGGGCTTATGGTCACACTGTACAACAACTTTACGTCCATATACAAAATTATGGTATTTCTCAAATGAGAAAACAATTGCCAATAATTCTTTCTCAATCTGTGCATAATTTTTCTCACTGTTTGTTAAACTGCGTGAGACAAATGATACTGGTTGACCTTTTTGGATTAAACAGGATCCTAGCCCTTTTGAACTATCACATTGTATTACTATTTCATCATTAACATTAAAAACTTTTAAAATTGGAGCTTTAGCTAACAATTCTTTAATGTTTACAAAGGGCAATTCTTGTTCTTTTCGCCAATTAAATTCTACACTTTTATGAATGATTTCTCTTAATGGAACAGTAACTTTGGATACATAAGGTATAAATTTTGAAAGAAAATTCATCATGCCCAATCTCCTAACTTAAGTTTTTGATTTTGGTGTTGGCATCTTAACAATTGCTTTTATGTGATATGGATCAGGTTTTATACCTGATTTAGATATAATTTGAACTACATATTTTACCTCAGACACCCTATATTGTTTTATCTGAATTAAACTTTATATTTAACAATTTGGATCTTTCAAGAACTCTAGACATAATTGCATCATGTGAAACCTCATCACATCATGCAACAATAATATATATATATGCCATCAAAAAAAATTTCTACTCCCTCAATATCTCCAAAAAGCTTTTGATTTCTTTTCTGAAGTACCTCAGGTGCAGAAACTGATCCAAATGGCATTTTGTTGAATTTGTACCTTCCAAAAGGTGTATTAAATGTACAAATTTCAGAGCTAAATTCATCTAAAGGTACATGCCAAAAACCTTCTTTCAAATCTACAACTGAAAATATTTTCTTGCCCTCTAATCTATTAATGATATCATCTGTACAAGGAATTTGCTAATGTTCTCTTTTAATTACTTTGTTAAGATCTTTCAACATAAACATGATCTTAAATTTCCATTGGGTTTTTCTACAATGACTAAACTTTGCACCCAATCAGTTGGCTTATTAACTTTTGACAATATTCCTTCTTTTTCTAATCTATCTAAAGTAATTTTTAATTTTGGCTGCAAATCCAGAGGAACACGTCTTGGTGGGTGAATCACTGGTACAGCATTATCTTTTAAAGTAATGTGATATGGTACACCTGGAAACTCTCCTACATTAGTAAATACATCTTTATATATTGCTTAATTAACTCATTTTAACTTATACTTCATTCAATAGCATCAATTCTTTCAATAAGTTTTAATTCCTTACAACCTCTTAACCCTAATATTGGTTTGGATTTTATATTTACTTCATAGAAAGGCAAACGAACATTTTTGAGTTTATCAGTAGAGCAATTAATTATAAGGGAACCAATTGGCTTTAAATTAAAATTACCATATGTATTTAGAGATATATAAGTTTTACACTAATTTTTTATTAACTTTAAACATACTCAAAATATACAGTGGCAAAATATTTACTTTAGCTCCAGTATCCAGTTTAAAGTTTGCATCAAAACACTTATTATTTACATCTAATGAAACATTTTTATACCAAGTTATTTCACTTACCATTTCTACATTCTTAAAATTACAGTCTGTACTATTTTTCATTGCACATTTAGTTTCATTTTCATTCACTGAATCAATATAAACAAGTTCATTTTCAGGAACGTTCATTTCATGAATGTTCTTTGTACTCTGGAAACATTTAGCAGCAAAATGGTTTTTCTTCTTGCACTTGGCACAAATTTTCCCGAACGCTGGACACTCTCAAGGCTTGTGTTTTCGTTCACAGTTTATGCAGTTCTACTGGATTTTAGACTTATTCTGATTCTCCTTCGCAAAGTTTATTGTGGCTGTATCGTACTTCATATTTCGGATTTGTTCCGGGCTCGCTTCAGCTGCTTGGATGATTTCGATCGCTTTTTTAAATGTTGAGGAAATGTTCTCGCAAGAGTCGTTCTTGTAACCCACTGTCTTTAATTTTCAGGACGATGCGGTCTCGAATCAATCCATTTTCTTGCTCTGCAAACTCGCAAGTGGATGCTAGGGTATTTAACTGAGTGACATATGTCTCAATTGAATCCATTTTCTTGCTCTGCAAACTCGCACGTGGATGCTAGGGTCTTTAGCTGAGTTACATATGTCTCAATTGTTTAACCCTCCAGTTGGATACATGAAAAAAATTATAACGCTCATAAACAACATTCTGTCTTGGTGAGCAATATTCATCAAATTTTTGAAGAACTTTCGAAAAATTCGCTGTCGGTTTTAATTTGGTGTTGCATATTTCAAGTCCTTCACTGCCCAATAAGTTCAACAGGATTGCAATTTTGATTTTATCTGTTCGGTCGTCTTTTTCTGTTGCAACTAATTCTCCAGTTCTTGCCTCCATTTTCCCCTGTTTTCTGTCACATTTCCCAGCGAAAATTGCAGTGGAGCAGGGGGTCGGAAGGCTTCCATAACGCACGTGGATATATTTTCAATCCGATATAACCACTTATACTACTTACACCATGTTATGTTTATTAGTTTCAGAATGTTCTTCAGAACATTTGCATTCGAAGCGTTAAAACAGTTCTTGGTTATAATATCATTTTATTAAGCATGAGGTGACAACGTCATCTCACCACAGCAACAACACAAGCAAGCATATACATTTATAATACACAGTTAACACAAGTACACATTCACAGTTACAGTTATCATGACATCTATTATCACTAACCTTTGCCATTCCAAATAGAAAAAGAATATCAATTCGTACTCGTACCACACCGAAACCAAAATTGATATATTAGATTTCTTGACAAAGAATTTCCCACCAAATTTTTAACACAATGTTCTTAAATAAATTTTTCAGAGCAATGCGTCTTGACCGGACCACTTAAAAAGGCTCGGTGGGTCGAAGATTGAGTATCGCTTGGTTAACGCATGCTAAAAGAAATATTTTTTTTATTTTTTAAAAATTTAAGAAACAAGCTTATTAAATTGTTTAACATTTTTATTGTATCCAATTAAGCTAAAATTAATTACAAAACTTAATTCTTTTTCAACTGAAAATTTGGAATTTAGTATGCATAATATAATTTATCAATTGATTCTACTCAATTTCTTAAGCGATGTAAAGTAAAAATAAGCTAGAATACAATATGAAAAATAATAACTAACACAAGTAGAGTTTACATATATCTAATCAATACATTTTCTTCATACTGTTACGAAGCCTCAAAAGAACAAAAGTAAACTTATTAGTTATTTTTTAATTGTATTTAAATTCCTTCTAAAAATTGTGCTCTCATTTCTAGATACTGACGAGATTAAAGAAGTGCAAATTAAAAAAAAATGTAACTTTATTTCATTTGTACAAACCTATTTTCATTAAACTATTGCTCTAACGCTCAGATAAAAATACTAGTGGATTTCCAGACAAAAAATATATAAAACCGTATGTTAAATCAATAGATTCTATGAACTGTCCTTTCCATATAAATAAAAATCACGCATACAAATTTTAATCCCTAAACCCCCATTTATAAGGAATAAGTAAATGAGGATCACATATACTGAAAAATCTTATTTAATAATCTAATTCATATCTCGTATCAAGTATGTAGCTTTTTAAAAAGTCCTGTACATAAGATTATAATTAATTAGAAAGTGATTTAAACATATTTCATAACTTTTTCAAGCACAGCAAACATTATTTTCTAAGAGAAAAAGTAATAATGCATTAACGAAACTCAACATTCCAATTTTAAATTTTTATTTATAATCGCAATCTAAACTGCAAACTGACAGTTGCTTCAGTTTGAAAAATAGAAAAGAAAAGAACAATTATTTTAAAAAAGCTTTCATATAATTTTACCCTGAAAAGTAATTATTTTACAGAGGGAAATAATTGAAGTCCTTGGTTCTTTAAAATGAAGAACTAAAATTATGTAAGAAAAAAAGGACAAGGCACTTAAAAAAAGATGTAAACAACAAACTGATATATGCAAGATCAACTGCAATCATTAATTTATATGAAAAAAACTAATTACAAAAAGAACACACAACATTAAAAACATGTTGCAAAACTTAAAAATACTGAATTTATTCTGCTATTAATTCTAATGAAATTCTGCTATTAATGCTAAAATGAAATTTAACAGAAAAACACACACTTTACTTTATTTAAAAATTGTATTAAAATACCTGATGCATTTGAAATACAATAAATACTTAGAATAAACTCTTTTCAACTTTATACATAAAAATTATTTTTAAAAAAAATGACAACACAATGAAGTACAAGTTAAAATTTCTGATCTTGGAAAACATGACACAAGAAGTACAGAATACAATGCATCAGTTTTTAAGAAAAAAAATTATGAAATTTGAAAACTGGTTTTTTTTTCAGTTAGAAAAAAACATCTAAGTACTAAAATTAAACTATTGAAGAAAGGTCTGAGAAGGTGCCAGAACCCGGAGTGCCTCCACAACATGTGTTATGTTGATTAGATATGTAAGTGCTCTGTTCAATCAGTTTTTGCGGTGCACACAGTGTGCTGGTCTTCATCAAATTTAAGGAATGCGAAACTTGTTTTTTTTCTCTTCTGTTTCTTTGCAAACAATGTACAATGGAATTATTAAGAATAAATTCATATCATGTGTGTGTGGTTTTTTTTGGCAAGGACTATAGTGTTTATTCATCTATTATTGTCCTTTTATATTGTTGAAAATATTAATTTTTAAATATTTTCATTTATTTTTTTGGCCAAAAGTCAGTGTCTTAAAATGTCTTTTTTCAAACTTTTTGAAATAATTTAAGACACATTATAACTACTGAAATAAAATGTTGAATTTCAAGGAATCATCCACAAGAAGCCTCATAACTCAGAATCTTAAACTTATTTAAAAAGGAGTAATTTAAAAGAAATTGCATCAAGACTCGCTGCCTTATTTGAATTATTCATTAATAGTATTACAACAAGCTCATTTAAATGAGTCATTACAACATCAATGCTATTCCTTACTACAAAAAAAATCTCCAGCAATGAGATAGAAACTGTACAAAATGAAACTAATTGAATTAGAATGAATAAAGAATGACGACCAAAATTTTCTATAAAACTAGATGAAAGAACCAGCAACGGAATATTTAAATATGAATGTATACCATCTTGACGAAGATTCCTATTTAGGATTCGCTCTACTTGCAAGCTCCAAGACAATGTTAATACTGATTTGCAAGATGCTAAAAAATTTTTGATTTGGATCTAGCGACTGATACAGTAAAATCAACAAATGTTGATGCTATTGTTATGAAAAAAGTTTCGCCAAAATTTCTAAGGATCAATCAATTGTGCTATTCAAATACCATAAAAAATAATAAAAATCCTTTTTAAATAGATGTAATGATATAAGAGAGGACTCTGAAAATCATGAGTCTGAAGGGGGATCGAGAAAAGTTAAAGCTTGTTGACATGGATGATTATAAAATTTCTATTCTTGTATATTATCAGATAATTACAAAAACTTATTTCTCAAATAAGATAAATTGGCAAATATTGAAGAAAATTCCTAGTCAGAGTGAGTGAATATTAACGTTGCACTGTTCAGCTACAGAAATGCTTTTGGCGACGGACCACGTAATTTTGAACCATGATCAAGTGACGTGGTCGACACCTGAGCGGGCACATGTTATGATAACTGTAACTGTGTATGTGTACTTGTGTTAACTGTGTATTGTAACTGAATATGTTTGCTTGTGTTGTTGCTGATGTGAGATGACGTTGTCCCCTCATGCTTAATAAAATGATATTATAACCAAGAATTGTATGAACGCTTCGAATGCAAATGTTCTGAAAAAACTTTCTGAAACTAATAAACATTACAGCACACCCCCCATCTCCTAACTACTACACCACACCAACGGGAGAACGTTTGAGCTCTTGACAGATTTAACATGATTCCTAGTCAGAAATAATGTTCTTCAGAATAATGTGAAACAGAAATATGGAAATGATTTAAATCAGATTATCGACTGTTAAACAGAATGTAGGAGACCTGTTAGAAAGATTTGCACACTTGAAATAATAAATTGTTTTAACTCTGAGTGAGAAATGCTTTTTACATGTGGAATGAAGATAGATCAGAAAAATTGTACAGCTTCTTAATATTTAGGACCAATAATATAAAAGGTTAAAGCCTTAAGCAAATAGGATGTAAATTATTAACAAGTAAAGACATTTGAATTCTTGTTGCAAAAATTTAAAAACTGAAATTAGTTTCAAGTTATTACATAGCATAAAGACATAAAGTAAAGAAAGAAGAGTCGGATAAGTAACACTTTTTCTATTTACAAAATACACTTTTTGTACAAAATCTACGAGCAAAAAAATTTCTTCCATTAGCTACAAAATTGCCATTATGAAGTTAACTAGATAGATATTAAGATTGTATAAAAACTACTCTAAGTGGAAAATGTCTATACTAAAAAATGCCTTAAGTAATAAAAAAATCAAAATGTTCCTGATAAAAAAATGCTATGGAAATATTAATAATTGAATATCTTCAAGAATCTGAGGAGAGAGAAATATGATTTCTAATCCTTAAACATTAAAGGAGATTTGGATCTTAAAGGCTATACATAGAAAAATGGACTATTTAGACTATATATGCCTAATCCAGTAGCAAGCAAGCAAGTATTTTCTATTTCTGGTAATTTTGTGCCCAAAATAAGAACATGACTAAACACCGTACTTACTTGAATCAAACGCACCCCTAAAATACTCAACAAGTATTTGTGGGAAATGAAAAATAGAGCAATTAAAGGTCCTAATCTATTTTACACTAATTACCTCACCCAACACATTTTTATTTAGTTCGATTCTAAGCCGCAATCGATTTTCAGTAGCTTTAATATTGGGAAAAAATTGCAGCTTAGATTCGAATAAATACAGTAATAAATCCATTGACATTCTAGGCCTTTAGAATCCATATTTCGCTAAGTTTAAAAAGAGGGAAAACGTATAATGATAACTTCAGATAAAAATAAAATATGTTTTTGATTTCTGTGATTTTTAGGGGTTGTAATTTAAGAAATCTGTTATTTTTTTTATTTCAACAATTTTTGAATACTTGCAAATGTGTGTACTTAATGTTTTCTTTTCGTATTTTTAAATAACTAAAAATAAAAAAAATTAAAACTTATTTTAAGCTGTAATTATGCCATGTTTTTTTATCTGTAAGAATTCAAACTCAAAATAAATAGTTTCATAAAAAAGTTAAAATACATATAAGTTAAAAACGTAGCTTTTTTTTGCATAAACCCACATACAGACTGTATGCAATTAACAGTACATTGTCATCCAGATTTTATCTTTTCAGCCTACACATTAAAACAATTGCTTATCTCAATGGAATATTTATTTTAATCTGAGTCTTCAAGGGGCAAATGTTATTTAATGAATCATTTTTCTAATTCTACAGACTATTTGAGATTTTATTATTATGACAATTCTTTACACACACATATATATATATATATATATATATATATATATATATATATATATATATCTGACAAATATAGTGTTACGTAAATATAGGTTGATTTTAGTAATTTTTTTGAAAATTATAACTATTTGGATCATAGTAATGGTACAATTGCTAAAGATAAATATGTATATCAAAAATATATATATTTATTGTTGTCCCAAAATAATTGATATTTATTAAGAGATAATAATTATCGCCAATTTGATAAATAATTCATGCATTGTTTTGCAGCAAAAATAAGAAAAATGAAAGGAAGCAAAATGTCCCGAGTCTATATATTAATAGAATACATAGCAGAATATAATTTAAATCATTTCAATGTTAACTAAGTAAGGAATACTTCAAGATAAATAGCAGAAAGTATTATTAATTTTATATACATTTAAACTTATTTCAAGAGACTATGTAACATCTTTCATAAATGATATATACTCTTGTGTTTTCACATGGAATTAAATTATTTTTAGATAACTATAACTGATAAAAAAATTTAAGAAACACATTAAGGAAAATATAATAAAGCAAATCATTGACATTTTCAAGTGAAGGAATTCCCATTGGAGAATGAAACTGATTTGCATCCACATATCTGAATAGAAAAAAACAAATGTAAAAAAACAGCGTATTTCATCGTTATAAACAATGCTTGAATGAATAAGTTATACGATTGAATGGTAAATCTCTGTGTCATTGGCTCTAACTTCATTTTAAGAAATATATACTATATAAAAAATAAACAATTACATTATTTTTAATGGAAGTTTATGATTCAATAAACCATACAAGTACAGGAATACCTTGCTTAGTATGGCTTCAATCAGTGTAGACCACCTTGCTATAGAATGGTAAGTAATTTGAATAAAAAAAATATAATAAGTAATTATTGATTCATTATTGTAAAGTTTGGGGAGTCTTTGTACCAAAATATTCCTACACTAATGCTTTTTAAGTATTGATATTAGAAATTCTTTTTTATTTATTTATTTTTATTCTTCTTCAATTCAGCATGATATTTATTTCGAAATGGTATATTGCATGAAAGAGTTCATTTTCTAAAAGCATGCAAAGTTAAAAAGCATTAAAAGTTCAAAATGTCAATAATTTTAGATGTTCAAACTTGAAACATCTTAATCCCTGCATATGCCAATGCGAACCCTTGAAAATGATAAATTTTCAGAGGAAAAAATTCATTTATAACTAATTTGCATATTTAGATCCATATCTTCAGTTTTTATGAAAATATGATTGAATTTTAAAAAAAAAACAATCACAGATGTTTTTTTTTTTAAATATATACATGTAGAGGTACAAATTAAAAATTGCACAGTTTAAAAAAATTCATTTTAAAATTGAAATTTAAAGAAGTTTAATTGAATTTGTAGCTTTTTTTCTTTAATTTAAATTTAATAATAATAAATTTTTCATCATAAAAACCTATCATTATTATTACATTAATATTTTTATAAATACTTAATAATACGAAAGTTATTTTAATTCTTCTTAATTATGAAAAAATGAATATTGCATTAAATAATTTGGATTAGTAATTACAAACTATTAAAATTCAAGCAAGTTTTTCTTACAACATTGTTCCCTCATTTATTACGATGTAATTGATTATGCAATGCTCAAAATTTTTAAAAAAAATTACTTATCATTTCATAAATATTCTAACGTTTCTTGAGAAATAGGTAAATATTCCTGCGAAAAACGATATTCATCGGAACTTTTGTCACCCATTCTCTAAAATGATTATTACAAAGTAATAAGTTTTTTTCCTCATTAGATTCTTCTTTAAAAACAGAAAAACATACCTTTGAAATACTTACTTAATTGTAGAAATCAATTAGTTTTCAGTTATCAATTAATGTACAAACATTATCAGGAACAAAAATTTTAAATACACTATACACAGCACATAATATTGTAACCCTTTCAAATATATATACATATTGTTACGTAGATCCGGGTTCTAGGATTTTATGCAAAAACAATCACAAAGAAAAATAATCAGCTCTTAAACAGCGATGCGAATTTATTCTCATAAATCCAATCCTTCCAATACAATATTCATCGGCAACATTCACAGGGTAAATATCTGTGAAGGTCTTCACACCTTCAACAGCATTCAAACTCAATAATCAGTGTTTAAAAATACATGTAAGTAAAGATTATTCACAAGCACAGCCGAGCTAATCACTAGTCGAAACACAATCCTCACTACTTGCTGGTTTATTCAAGACTGCCCGACGTTCTGGCGAGAATTTCTATTTATAAGCGCAACAAAAACATCCAGAAATATTAGCTCGTGTCATCAAACGTGGTATTAATGGAGGGTTTCACTACTTTCTAGAAGATTCCATACGGGTTCCGAACTCGACAACATGGTTGCCAATGACGCCAAATTAGTTTCCAAAAATGATGACAACTTGGCTTTACCGCCAAGATTTCGCCAAGTTCTCATTGAATAGCCATTAAACCTCTGGGGTGGCATTGCTTGTGAATAGTACAATTTTAAAATGAAATAAATATAACATAGAGTAATATTAATGCATTAAACTCTTAAATACAAATTGTTTACACTATTTACACAAAATTTTTAACACTGACCCTTCTTCAAACACTGCGCGTCCCGGGCAGTACAATCCTTGATCTATTTACATGCAAACTAAGATGCATCTATTTAAAGCAATGCAAACTATTAAAAAAAATTAAGGAATTAGAAAAGCTCACATAATAATCACATATAAATATGTAACAAATGTATTTCCAACTTCCCAGGACTGTGGTCTGCAGGTACGGAAACAGTTCTTTGGGACGTTTCGGATTCCATAGCCACACTTTTTCGCCTTCATGGAAGTCGTGTCCGGTTGCTCTTGCGTCGTATCGGGTCATCATCTTCTCGGAAGCCGTGCCGATTCTTTTCCTAGCCAGATGATGCATTTCCTCCATCCGTGCCAGGAGTTTCTCGATATACTCCTCAGGCGCCAAGGGTGCATCTGGTGGCCGGCTGAACGGAAGATCTAAAGGCAGACGAAGATCACATCCAAAGAGAGTCTGGGATGGGAATAGCCAGTGGTCTCATGAACGGCACTCCTGTAGGCAGGCAAAAAAATAGCTTTTTTGTACCAGTCCTGTTGATTACTGGATACCAGGACAGAGAGGCTGTTCAGGATGGTTCCATTGAACCTCTCTACCACGCCGTCAGACTGAGGATGCAAAGCTATTATCCTGGATTTGTCTATGGCGCGTATTTCACTCAGTCTCTTGCAAACTGCAGAATCAAAGTTTCTCCCTTGATCGGAGTGCAGTTGCAGAGAGACCCCAAATTTGTGAGATCCAGTGTTGAACTAGAACCTCTGCAACAGTTGAAGCTTCTTCGTCGGGAATAAGATACAGGCCACTTATTGAAGTAGTCCATAACAACCAGGATTATTGTTGTTGCCATCTGACGATCTCGTAAGTGGGCTTAGGCTGTCATAAGCTATTAGTTAGAAAGGCGCTCCCACATTATACAGCTGCAGTCTTTCTCTAGTGAGTGTTCTGGGACTTTTGCGTGCAGCACAGGGTCACATGTGCGACATCACTTTTCCACGTCACCCCACTCATTGTTCCAGTAGAAGCGCTCACGAACGTTTTGTAAGGTCTTTATAACACCAAAATGACCTCAAGTAGGACTGTCATGGAGTTTCTTAAGGAATATTGAAACTCTTGTCTTTGGGAGTATTAATTGACACCTGAATGTTTTTCGTCTCAGATTCCCATTTTCTATATAAAACACCATTTATCAGATGGAGAGAGTCGAAAAGAGCCTAGTAACGCTTCGCTGTAGGATGGAACGGGCAATGTCTTGCCATCTGGGCTTTTCGTCAGACGACTCTTTGAATTTTATGATTGGTTTTATTTCAGGATCAGCCAGTTGATGTTTTCGGACGCTGTCCTCACTCCAATGGTCCAATGCCGATGTTGATTATGTTGTTTCTTGGTGGACTATTGGACCTATTACGCCAAATTTCTTTTCGATTCTCGAGCACTATTTGCCGCGCTCAGGACATGGTCTTCTCGAAAGGGTGTCTGCATTTCCATGTGCTGATCTTTTTGTACGGCGAATTTCCACGTCATACTCCTGTAGTCTCTTTATCCCCCTAGCTATTTCGCATTCTGGATGTTTAAAATTCAGTAGCCATGTCTGTGAGGCATGATGTGTTCGCATTCGCAGCAAGAATCTTCAACCGTAGAGGTAAGGGTGGAATTGCTCTAAGGCTTTTCCGATAGCGAGAAGTTCTTTCCGGTCATACAGACACTTGCTAAAATGGACAATGGCACATGCTCCTGACCATCTATCTCTTGAGACAATACATCCCCAATACTCTCATGACTTACATTCGTATCCAGAATAAATTGTTTCCCAATTTCAGGATATGTGTGCCAGGACTGGAGCAGATTTTATTGCGTTTTCAAGCTTGTTAAAGGCGTTCTTACAATCATTAGTCCTGATGAATTTCTATTTTGCCTCGGTCAGCTTATGGAGTGGTCTGGCGATTTTTGAGAAAATTTTCACGAATTTTCGATATTACGTGCATAAGCCCAAAAAACTCCGGAGCTGATGAACATCCACCCGGCAGTTTCAGTCTTTCAGAGCCGAGATCTTATCCGGGTCTGTTCGTTCACTTCTCGCCAAAATCATGTGCCCGAGATAGGTGACTTCACGCCGGAACAGGTAGCACATCGATGGACTGAATTTCAGGTTAGCTTCTTTCTGCTTTTATAGCACACGTCTGATATTTTTTTAAGATGTTTTTCTAGGGAACGTCCCACGATGATAATGTCATCAAGATAAACCAGGCAGGCCTCCTACGAAAGTCATCGGAGGACTGTTTCCATAAGGTGCTCGAATGTTGCAGGTGCATTGCACAAGCCGAAAGGCATATCCTTAAGTTGCCACAGTCATTGTCCCGTGGTGAAGGCAGTTTTCTATTTATCGTCAGGGTGGAGTTCTACCTCAAGTCGTTCTTCAAATTTCTCTTTGATCTTTTCTATGTTTCTTTCCCTACTTTCTTCTCTATCTTCTCTTCAACTACTACAAACTTTTCTTCAACTACTGCAAGCTTTTTTTTCAACTTTCAATGCTATTTTCTCTTCAACACTATTGATTTTCTCTCCAACATTGTCGATTTTCTTTTAAAGAGAATTCTTCAGATCTTCCTGACATTTCTGTACGTTTTCCAAACCTTCTCTATTACTTGCTGGCCTTTCTGCATTTCTTATCTAGTTTTTTCTTGGCTCTTCTGCATATTCTCCATTCTCTCTTTGGTCTCTTCTTTTCTCTTCTGCATATCTTCTTGGCCGCTCTTCAAGGCATTGATGCCTTCCAACAGAATCTTCATTTGTTCAGCCATTGCTCTTGTTATTAGCATACAATCTTACTTCTGACACCGGACTGTCACGTATTTCCGGGTTCAAGGATTTTATGCAAAAACTATCACAAAGAAAAATAATCAGTTCATAAGAGCGATGCGAATTTATTATCAAAAATCCAATTCTTTCAATACAGGATTCATCGGCAATATTCACAGGGTAAATATCCGAAGGTCTTCACACCTTCAACAGCAATCAAACACAATAATAAGTGTTTAAAAATACACGTAAGTAAAGATTATTTACAAGCACAGCCGAGCTAATCTCGCTAGTCAAAACAATCCTCACAACTCGCGGGTTTAATTAAGACTGCCCGACGTTCCGGCGACCATTTCTGTTTATAAGCACGACAGAAACATCCAGGAATATAACCGCTCGTGTCATCAAGCGTGGCGTTAATGGAGGGTACACTACTTTCTAGAAGAATCCAGACACGCGCGCGGTTCCGAACTCGCCAACATGATCGCAAATGAAGACAAAGTCACAAAATTGGCCGCCAAAAATAATACCAACGTGACTTCATCGCCAAGTTCTCATTGAATCGCCGTTATAACTTAAGGAGCGGCATTGCTTGTGAATCGTACAATTTTAACATGAAATACATATAACATAGAGTAATATAAATGCAGGAAACTCTCAAATACAAATTATTTACACTAATTACACAAAATTTGTAACAATATATATATATATATATATATATATATATATATATAAAGGTTGTTTTTTTAGAGGTATAGAAATTTAAATTGCAATAAAACAACGATGTATTATTCGATTTACATGAATTTTTTTTGTTCGAAAGATAATATTGTGGCATTACATTTTAAATAAGATTTCTGGCATATGACTGCCACGGCTGGCTCGGATGTAGTCCAATCTGGACGTCCAATTTTCGATTACTTTTTCCAACATTTGTGACCGTATATCGGCAATAACACGGCGAATTTTGTCTTCCAAATGATCAAGCGTTTGTGGCTTATCTGCATAGACCAATGACTTTACATAGCCCCACAGAAAATAGTCAAGCGGTGTTAAATCACAAGATCTTAGAGGCGAATTCACAGGTCCAAAACGTGAAATTAGGCGGTCACCAAACATGTCTTTCAGTAAATCGATTGTGGCACGAGCTGTGTGACATGTTGCGCCGTCTTGTTGGAACCACAGCTCCTGGACATCATGATTGTTCAATTCAGGAATGAAAAAGTTAGTAATCATGGCTCTATACCGCGCGCGATCACCATTGACTGTAACGTTGTGGACTTCTTCGTTTTTGACGAAGTACGGACCAATGATTCCACCAGCCCATAAAGCGCACCAAACAGTCAGTTTTTCTGGATGTAACGGTGTTTCGACATATACTTCTGGATTAGCTTCACTCCAAATGCGGCAGTTTTGTTTGTTGACGTAGCCATTCAACCAGAAGTGCGCTTCATCGCTAAACCAAATTCGCTTATGAATTCGCTCTACATTTGTTAGCTGAGGACGTTGGGTTACCAGAATTAATCTATGGTACGGAAAAAGAAACGCGCTAGTAATCCTCGAAAGAACATCGCTCTTACCGCCAAAGAAATAGAATCATCCTCTTCTCCTAACAAGATTTCAGAAAGTCATACTTCAAAATTGGAAACAATGAATGAAATTAAAATTAAAATTAAGCAAGAAGAGAATTTAGATGCTGATGAAGAAAAATTACAACCTATAACCATTACTAAAAATGATATTCGATTTGAATATCTACAGACTTTTTTACAAAAATATAACTAGGAAATACCCATCCAAACATTCATTAGAAATTTTGAAAATACGTTAGATTCCTTCAATATACCAGAGAAACAGAAAATCCTATTTATAATCAAGTTAGTAGATGGAGCTGTGAAGACTTACATCCAATCACAATTTATCCCTAAAAGATTTTACGAACTGAAAAATAATTTAATACGTGAATTCGGAAAACAAGTCAATCCATCGGAGATTCATCTTCAATTATCTAAAACAGAAAAAACCTCAAAAGAGACCCACATAGAATATTTCTACAGAGTAAAAGAAATCGCATCCCGGATAAACATGGAAGAAGAAGCTGAAAAATATTACATCATAAGAGGATTAAAAGAAAATAGAGCCATAGAAATACGGTTACAAAGCTGCAGCATTATAGAGGAATTGAAGGAAAAATGAAACTCTTAGGTATCCAAGAAAAATCAGAATCAAGTAAGAATGAAGTTATATACCCAAAGTATCCAATGAAAAGAATACCTTATCATACGAATCAATTTGCCCATAGACAACAATATGGAGGATGGAATTGGAGAAATGACCAATCTCAACATCCGGATACCATAACCAATACAAGATATCAGGTATACTCTCCTCAGTTTCCATCACCTTATCATCAACTTTCCTTTTCACTTCAGCGGCCGACCCTATATCCGAGAAACCAACGAATTCCACAACGATCGACAGTTTTGCGACCCAATGCTCCAACTTTCTACCCCCGTCAAAGAACACAAAACAATAATACGGTATTCCAACCTCATCAAACATGAGAACTTATGATCATCCAGGAAAGAATCAACTTCAAACAAGTTGATGTCCTCTTGGATACAGGATCAGGGGTGTCAATATTATTCCAAAAAATATAATATCACAAATCAAGGGGTACCATAATGTAGAGAGTATATCAAAACAAAAATTGCCACCATCAATGGAGAAATTGAGGTGAGTGAGGCAATTACTTTACAATTGAAAAAAGGAGAAATTATTGAAAATATTAAATTCCTCATAGTAAATGTAGAACTGAAATATTTAATAATTTCTAATAAAACTATGAGTATTTTTGAATTAAATATTAATTTTAGTGAGTATAAAATTTTTCAAAGAGGAAAACAAATTTTAAAAAATTATGAATCTAAGAAAAATATTAAAGAAAATGAAACTCTTAAATTTAGTAATAATAAAATTATCACTAAGAAAACTGATAATGTGTTTAATACAGAAATAATTCCTAATAGTGGTTATGATATTATTAATATGATTATTGATAAATATAAACATGTCTTTGCTAAAAATAAGTTTGATGTGGGCGAGTTAAAATGTAATTCTCCTAAAATAATACTTACCTCAGATTTACCCATTGCAAATCGACCATATACGACATCTTTTAAAGATGATACGGAAATAAAAAAGCAATTAGATGCATTATTGAAAGCAGGAATAATAAAACCATCTTATAGTTCTTACGCTGCCCCTATAACATTGGCTTTTAAAAAGAGGATAATGCTCGTACACGATTATGTATCAAATACAGAAATCTAAATGCTATCACAAAATTAGATGCAGAACCAATTCCCCGAAAAAAATGCAGTTTTAGACAAATTAACACATGCAAAATTTTTCTCAACCATCGACCTATGTAGTGGTTATTGGCACATTAAATTAGATGATAATGGATCTGAAAAACTTGCATTTACATCAAATTACGGTCTTTTTCAATTTAATCGTTTGCCTTTTGAATATAAAAATTCTCCAGCTATATTTCAAAGAGCTATTAGACAGATTTTAAATAAATACCAAAAAAAATTTGCATTAAATTATTTTGACGATATAATAGTATTTTCGGAATCAATTGAAGAACATGCAAAACATTTAGAGGAAATTTTTAAAATTTGTGGAATAGAAAATATTAAATTAAAATTCTCAAAGTGCAAATTTGGCAAAGATACAATTGATTTCTTAGGATATGAAATAAAACAAGGGTCATACACTCCAAATAATACAAATGTCGAAATAATTAAAAAACTTTTACCCCTAGAAATGTAAAGGATTTACAAAGATTTCTTGGTAGTATTAATGTCTATTATAAATTTATTCCTCAATATGCAAAATTAAGAATGCCCTTAAATAATCTTCTTAAAAAGAATCAAAATTGGAATTGGACCCCAGAATGTCAACAATCTTTTCAAAAACTTAAAGACAGCTTAATTTCAAAGCCCATTTTAGCTATATTCAATCCAAATTATCCCTGTCATCTTTATGTAGATGCATCGAAAACTGCAATCTCATGTATCCTCAAACAACAAAAACCCAATGGAAATCAACATCCGATTGCATTCCACTCGAGACGACTGAGAAATTATGAAATTAATTATACAATAACTGAATTAGAATGCTTAGCTATAATTGATAGTTTAGATAAATTCCATTGCTATCTTCATGGATCTCATTTCACAGTTCATACCCATCATAATGCATTAGTTTGGCTTAAAAAATTCAAAAATCCCACGGGTAGACTTTTTAGATGGTCTTTAAAAGTTTCTATGTACGATTTTGATATAAAATATAAGAAAGGTAGCACTAATGTTGAAGCTGATATGTTAACAAGAAATCCTATCGCTTATCATATAATTAATACACCCCCAGAACATTTATTAGATATCAATGAAATAAGTCATTTTCAAAATATAGGAAATACATCAGCTCCTAAATGTTTTAAGAGAGATGGTGTTTTTGTAGTTAAAAGACAAGGTTTAACTAAAATAATTGTACCCAAAGCTCTAAGAGTGAAATTAATGGAAACAACTCATAAAAAATTTGGCCACCCTGGTGTAGCTACCATGTTAAAATTAATATCACCACAATATTATTGGATAAACATTATTACTGATATACGAAATTATGTGAAACACTGTGAAACTTGTCAAATAAATAAGAAGTCACATCAGAGAAAATACGGACTGATGCAATCACTTCCCCTTTGTGAAAAACCCTTTGAACTTTTATCGATAGATAGTGTAGGTGGTTTAAATTATTACAACTCTCTGTTAAAAATATTTACACATTATTATTGATCATGCAACTAGGTACATTTGGACTTTCCCATCAAAAAATGCAACAACAGATACTTATATAAATTGTTTAAGACAAATCTTTCAGAATAACATACTGGAAAAAATTTTAAGTGATAGAAATACTGCGTTCACCTCTTCAAAATTTAAGCATTTTTTAAAACATAATAATGTCACTCAATTATTAACTACTTCTCATAGAACACAAACCAATGGAAAGGTTGAACGTGTAAATCAAACCATCATTACCCGCTTAAAATGTGAAATTAATAATAGTTCAAATAAAGTCCCATGGACAAAAATTCTAGAAAAAGTAACCCATCAGTCTAATCAAACTCCACATACAATAACAGGTTTCCCTCCAACCTACTTAATGTATGGTAATTTACCTTTCGAAATTTCGCTAAAAGATAATGAGATATATCCTCCCTTAGAAGAAGCAAGAAAAAAAGCCAAAGAAAGAACAGAACAATATTATAAAATAAATAAGATTAGATGTGATAAAAAATTTCAGGAAGCTGATTTCAAGGCTGGTGACTTAGTAATGTATGAGGAATTTCAATACCCCAATACAAGGAAATTAAGTCCCCCTTATTCAGGCCCTTATACCGTTTTAAGAAAATGTTCTGATGTATTATTTGAAATTGATAGACCTAATGCCCTTAATAAAACTGACACTGAATTGGTTCATTCAGTTCGTTTAAGACATTTTCATCCATCTGAAAATTTTCAGTTAAATTACATTCAACAAAATACCCATAATAATGAGAAGAAGATAATAACTAAAAGAAACAGCTTACGTAATACAGAAATAACTGAGTTCTGCTTAACAAGACTTTTCTGCGAAAAAGAATAATATATGATATGATATGGGGTATTTAATTTTTATAATATAGTTGTGTTATAAATGAGATATTTTCTTTATATTTTGATTGAGAAAAAAAAGTATATAGGTTTAGTCATACAAAATTTTGAGAAATTTTAATATACTTCTCTTAATTTTATCTTAAGATGTCGAATGAGTTAAGAGTTATGATAGAAATTGGTGTTTTAAAGTGAAAGATATATAAATTAAGTTTTTAGAAAAATGACTAATGAGAGAACTAATACTAGAGATATTGATTTTTATAAGAAACAAAAGTAAAGTTGTATTCTTTTTTCTCCATTAAATTCAATTGTTTTGTTAATTATTTTATTCAGCAGTAATCTTATTGCATGTCATTTAATTTTTTTTTTATTTTCAAATTGTGTGTTTTGATATACCGGCAATATATCAGGATTCACTATTTCTCGAAATTTTCCTTATCTAAAATTAAAATTAATTTAATAACTTGAGGCTTATTTTTGGATATTACACAATGGATAAGCGAGAATACAATCATTATAATTTTGTATATGTCTCGAAACATTAAGAGGACAAACTTGTTTAGTTTAATATGTACACCTCTCATTGTTTCTTATCAGCATCCCTGAACATCTTTGAGTTGATGACGCAGATTTCTCAGAGAGATGTGTTCAAAATTAAGTAAGGTGATACAGTTTTATTAGTGAATGTGTGATGCAAAAGAAACTCAAGAATTTTTGTCTATGAAACGTATTTTTAGAAGGTTATGGAAAGATTCAAAATATTGTATGCGATATTGTTAAGTTACAGTGAATATTGAGAAAATTTTCATATATACTAAAAGTTATTATTGAAGTGAGTCCACTTTTCCGACTCAAAAATAATAAAAAAGTGCTCTTATATTCTTGTATTCTTTTATTCCTATATTCTTATAATTTTTATGTTTTATAACGCATATGAAATAAAATATTGTTTTTTGTGTTGAATAGTGCATATAAGTTGTGTGTTGTACACCGTTTTCATATTAGTAATAATTTCATTTTATTAGTGTCTATATTTTTTTATCTTTTTATAAAATTTATTTCATATATGCAAAATATGTGTAACAATATAAGGTATTACTACGATGGCGCCAGAGTATATTTTTATACAAAATTATTATTTTAACATTTGTATGATATCATGTATTTTTATATTTACTATCTTATTGTTTGATATATTATTTTCCAATATAAATTTTTTTTAAACATTATCTGCTAGCTCTAATATAAATCTATCATTATGAAGGAATAGGAGGAAACGCGAGCTCTTTTTCTGGATGTCGAATAGATTTAAACAAGCTAAACTTCAATTATATGTATGGAAATTCATGCTTATCAATTGATATGTTGGAAGTGTCCTTACTGTGTTTGATGTTATAGATATACTTTATTGTATTGCATTTTGATTTTAGTATTTCTATTGCTTAAATATTTCTACTGTGTTAATATGTTTTTCTAAATAATGTTATGTATTGTTTTGTGTTTATTGAAAATTGATTAATTTTGTAAAGAGAGAAAAAAACCACGCCATGACTCCCTTTTAAAATTGGGGGGCAACTGTAAGGATAGTTAAATTAGATTAAAAATTAAATTCCCTATCTAGCACTTGACTCATCTTTCTCCTCCGTTCCCATCTTCAAGTATCAAACTAATCACCCATTTATTTCTTCCGAACATATGGCCTAGCCAATAAACATGTCTAATTCCAGATCGTTAGATTTAATAGTCAACATATGTCAGTATTAACTTGCAAGCCCCTCTTCAAAGCATCGATACTTACCATATGTTTTTCAAGTGTTTTCCACTTGAAACCACCACCATGGCGTGCTTTTTTTCTCCCTGATCTCGGTGTCAGAACAGATGTACAAACGAATGAATAAAGATCTCCTTTTTTAAACTTTAATCTGATTCTGTCTTAAAAATCATGACATATATATATATATATATATATATATATATATATATATATATACATGCATGAATTTTTTTAGAAACAAAAGAAAAAGTAAAAGAGACTTAAATATGTATAAATTAATGAACTGAACTCTGTGCCGCAACAGTCCATGAAGGTCGTGTCTTTAGGAGCTAGGGTGCATGTGCAGATGTTTCGGTTAAGTGGTTAATATGACACAAAAGCCCCAGTGTTCAGTTCTGAAGCAAGCTTTGTACTCATTTATCGACCCACTAAAGGGATGTGAAAGGCCAAGCCGATTTTGCCCACCTCGGAATTTGAACCCCGGACCTCTGGCGTGAAGCGTAATATGGCATATAAATAAATAAAACTGATAAAATTTGTGATGTACCTCCCCTTTGAAGTACATCTCTCGAAGTATCAGCGTGAGCTAGAGGTGTAGGATAAGCGAAAGAACTAGGATCAAACATTATCTTAATATGGCTTTATTAAGGTATTAAATTTAAAATTTTAACAAATATAATTATAATACATAATATGAGAGAATCTATGATGACTCAATACGCAACACGCAATATATATATATTTAAAATATAATCTAATCTACTTCAGACCAGTCTCAATACGCGAACCGCCTAATCCTCGATTCTAATATTAAGTAATGGATCCTAGCTTATATTATTCCGTAATGCTACTTGTCTTTATCTGCAATGGGAGGCAGCTTGACGACTAACTTCTCGTCGAACACCAATATGTTTATCCACGACACGTAGAACTTAACCAATCTTGAACCACGAACTGCAATAATCATCAACTGCCACAACGCAAATCAATTGTCTAACATTCCTTTACATTGCCATCTCGCTTACTCTAAGATTCTATATTTAAAGTCCGTTTATTTTCATCTCTTCTTCACATCTCGTTTCTTGGATTTGGTTGGAAAAGAGTTGCCATTAATTCTGGCCCAAAGAACCCAAAGTACTTGTTAAAAAAAAGATGCGTAAGACGTCACAATCCCCTCCAAGAAACAAAACGTGATTTATTCGAGGGTCTTAATGGCCCTTAAGAATTTACGTGTATAAATTGTATTCTAGCCGTTAATTTTTAATGCTTCACTTAAATTTAAATTTTCACTATTCAACTTAAGTTTAATTTGTAATATTTATCTTTAATTTGAATTTTCCACAGCTTCAATAAATTTTACTTAATTAACTAGACTAACATTCATAGTCATGCATTTTAATCACGGTAGATTCTCACATGTACAGAATAAATAGACGTGTCTCATCTGGGTAACAGAGCCGGGGAAAAACCATATATGACTTAAATGGTAGAAAAAACGAGGCCCACACGTCTCTTAACTAACTTAACTGTACCTAAATGTTTAATTAAATTCTAACATTTTTTCTTCTTTACAGCTTCTCATATCCATCATGAAACACTAGCTCTGTTCTTTGTATAAAGATAAACTTTTCCTTAAATTCCTATAGACTTCAGGTTCAGTCACCCTGAAACAAAAATATCTTAAGTGATTTGAAAAAAAAAACAAAGTTTTACACATTATGATTACATTTCACAATTTTTATACAGTACATATCACTTTTAAATTGTAACTAATTTCTATACATATTTTTCATCTGGTTCATTCAAAAACTTCCCCTCAAATCGCGCAGCGCTGGTTAAATGTTATGTTAGTATGCTATCTACGCCGCGTTTCCCCAAACCAGATGTTCCTTCATATGAAACAATACAACAACACACACACACACACACACACATATATATATATATATATATATATATATATATATATATACTACTGCTGGACAATTGCTAAGGACGGATAACACTATCATCCATAGCAACCACAAAATGAAAGGAAGCAAAATGTGGGAAATTAGAATAAGTGAGGGATATTAATAAGAAGAAGTATGGGTATGCAATTTTTTTTCCACGTCTGTTCATCACGTGATAGCGTTCATAAGAACTTTAAAGGTTTTGACGCGTGTGGACAGATGTCGTTTCAAGTCAAAGTTTTACAGGAAAGATTTCATAGACGAACTTAAAATTTTTGGCATGTCTTCCCGACATCACATAGATGATTTTATGCGTGGCCGAATTATTGCAAAGATCGAAGAGGGGCGAAAAACAACAGATGTTGCCAGGGAGTTCGACATCCCTCACAGCGTTGTTTCACGGCTGTTGAAGTCATTTAAAACTACTGGAATGTGTAGTAGATGGCACGGGGGAGGTCGTGTTAGAAGTACGATGCCTGCAGAAGACAGATATATCGTCCTATCAGCAAAAAGGAACAGGCGCACCACAGCTCAGCAGGTGGCAAATCAGTTTCTTGCTGCCTCAGTAAAGCAGATCTCCCGAAAAACTGTTGCCAGACGTTTGAGGGGAGGAGGACTATACGCACGCAGACCTGTTGTGTGTGTCCCATTGACCAGACAGCACCGTACTGCCCGTTTGCAATGGTGTCGTGAGCATCACAATTGGACTGAACAGGACTGGGCATGCGTACTATTCTCAGATGAGAGTAGGTTCAGTCTGTCATCGGATTGTAGACGCCAACTGATCTGACGCGAGAGTGGTACTGCTTATCGTCCAGGAAATATCCAGGAAAAGGACCGATATCCGACATGCAGTATCATGGTGTGGGCCGGCATCATGATCAATGGCCACACGCGCCTACATGTGGTTGCGAATGGGACTATGACGGGCCAACGATACTTTGATGAAGGTCTACTTCCTCATGTTCGTCTTTTCCGTGGGGCTGTCGGTGATAAATTTGCTTTTATGGACGACAACGCAACATGTCATCGAACACTCGCTGTTCAGAATTGTCTAGACAGCGAGGGTATTCGACGTCTCGTAAGGCCAGCGCGTTCTTTAGATCTAAACCCCATTGAAAATGTGTGGGATGCTTTGGGGAGGCAAGTTGCTGGTCGAAACTATCCTCCGACAAACAAGAACACCCTCATCTGTGCACTCACAGAGGAATGGGATAAATTGCCTCAACAACTGCTGGATAATGTTGTGCAAAGTATGGTACGACGTGTGGAATGTTGCATCACACTCCACGGGGGACATATCCCGTACTGATACCTTTCTTTAAGGTGGCTGCTGACTTTTAGATGTATTGTTCCATTTCTCTGTACGCAGATCAAATGAACATTTTTTTTTTCTTTCAGATGTTTCACAGCTTTTGTACTTTCCAGAACAATAAATATTCTTTATTCTAATGTCTGAACATTGTGGCAACTATATTTTGTCCTACTAGGCCTCATGTCTCACTTAATGTTATGCTACATAGCAATTTGTGATCCGTCCTTAGCAATTGTCCAGCAGTGTATATATATACTATACAATTACAAACATTTTTCTATAAGTAAAATAAACAACCATAGGGATTGTCGCATCTTAGCGAAGTCATAACAGAAGTAAACTAATGCATTTTTACAGTTGTTTCCTCCAGAACTATACAAAAAATTTACAAGACAAAAGCTTCTTTTCTAGAAAAACACACTCATTTTAGTGTCCACTTTTGCTTGGCTTCTAAAAATTTAATTATCCGACCGTGACTTGGCTTTATTGCAAAAATTCTTCCGACCACTTGTTCGAAAGGATATAAATAGAAACGATACAACCTGGTTCTTATGACTTGTAGTTGGCGTTTCCTACCAAGACCTCCAGTGACAATGATTTCTTTGTACACGTTCCTCTCCTCTCCTGGTCTTGCTGATGTTGATCACCTCCTCATCTGGAATTCTTGTTGCTTGATCTTGTTTGCTCCTCGATGTATGGACTATCGTTCCTTTCTCTGCTATTTCTGGATCGAACTGGCCCTCCTTGTTGTGTCTCCCTCTCTATGGTCAGTCGGGACTCCTCTCTTTTCCCTTTTCTTGATCTCAGATTGTAGCCGCTTGCGGTGGGCGTTACCGTCTCTTCCCTTCGTTTTTTTTCTTAATCTTGGCAACACACTATCAGAATCGTTAGATGACAAATTTCTTTTATTCAATCTATGCTCTGATCCCTTCTGAACCTTCCTTTCTGGTCCTCCTGACCTAGATTCATTTGATCTTTTATATCCTAACCTTTCATTTTTGCTTTTTTTAATCATTCTACCTTTCTCAGACCAAGAACTAGGTATTGTACTGATAAGTGGTCCGCGTTTATTGGTTTTATTTGTGTGTTTCTCACCTTGCTCATTTCTAAAATTTAACCCTTTTTCCTCCAACTCACGCTTTACTTCTGGCAATTCTTTTTACCATCTCGCGACTCCTTTGATCTCCGTTGTACTCTGTCAAAACCATTCGATTCATTACGCAAACTACCGTTATCCGAATTACCAGTTTCTATCTCCGTCTCGTCACATTTCCTATGACGGTATATTCGATCCTGATCTACATTAATCGTTAACCTTTCTCCCGCTTTCCGTATCACTACGTTGTTATTCTTAACATCTAATAATCTATAAGGACTATCAAATATTGGTTTAAACTTAGCTACCACTTTTCTTGTTCCCGAACTTAAAGGATATGTTGCTACCAAAACCCAATCATTCACCTTAATTTGCACATCACGCCTGAGTCTATTATAATATTTCTCCCATTTTTCATGTTTTTGTGTTTCGTCTAGCCTCCTCAAACAATCTCTCAATATCTCCTACTGCAAATTCCGTTCCGTCTGTGTGATATCATAACTAATTTCAAAAAAGGCGTAATCAACTTTCTACCTAAAAATAATTCCGCATGGGTTTTCCATGTTGTTTCGTTTACAGCCGTACGAATAGCATAAGCAAACTCACGTAAGATTTGGTCCCATGTGTCATGTTGCTCATTGACATAATTTTCAATCATTTGCACCAGATCGCGATTTACGCGTTCAGTTCTATTTGCTTGAGGTCTATAAACAACAGTGTTCACATGCCTTATGCCTAATATATATTTCACTTAAATTCTCAAAAATATCGGAAATAAATTGGGGACCTTTATCACTAATTAATTTTATTGTAGCTCCATAACGCGATATATAATTATCAAAAAAGTTATCTGCTATAACTCGAGCAGAGGCTTTTTTAAAGGGTATGATTTCAGCCCACTTGCTGAAATGATCCGTAATTACTAATACATATCGGTTGCGTCTTACTCTAGACACTGGATACGGACCTAACAAATCTAATTTGATACAATTGGTATTAACCGACCAGCTGGTAACGCGTTTTTATAATTATTAACTTGGCACATATGGCATGTAGAGACATATTGATCAATAAATTTTCTCATATACGGGAAATAACAAACATCCCTTATGTTATAATAAGTTTTAAAACCTCCAAAATGACCTGTTAGTGGCTTGACGTGAAAATTCTCTTATTATTACATTCCTTAAAGATTTTAGAGAGAGAAAGAGAGAGAGAATGTATATTCACATTTCTCCTAATGACGTTGCATATTTCGCATAAAATAACAAGCCTTCTACTAGCCTAAAGTCGCGAGACCAATTCTCACATATTGCCGCATTAACCGAGCTGGGTTCTCTAAATATCTATAGATATGACCTAATTCTGTGTGTGTGGGTCTGTTTTTTGTTCTTCAATTAACTGATCTCGTGACGAAAGTACCAAATCCCTGATTATTGCACAATTAACGTTCTCTCCTATTATATTTTCAATTGGGTATCTCGACAAAACGTCAGCTATTGTATTCTGAGTTCCTGGCTTATACCCCCATACTATATTAAATTCTGCTAATTTTAATGCCCATCTGATCATTCTATTTGACAAATTTTTACCAGTCGTTAAATCTGTTAATGCAGCGTGATCTGTAATAATCTTAATAGGCAAATAACCTAAATATGCTCTGAATTTATTCAAAGCCCAAACCACTGCTAAACATTCTCTCTCTGTTACCGTGTAATTCCTCTCCGCCGCACTAAGCGTACGAGAAGCAAATACTAATGGTCTCTGCTCTTGGTTTAGAACCGCTTCTACCCCTATTGAGCTTGCATCCGTAAATAACTGAAAAGGGTTTTTGAAATCTGGGAATTTTAAAACTGGCGATTTTGTTATGGCCGCCTTGACCGCGTCGAATGCTTTCTGCGCCTCAATCGACCAAATAAATCTCTTTATGTTTCGTTTAAGATTATAAAGAGGTTCGCAAATATCGGCAAAAGTTTTAATAAATTTTGCATACAATTGGAACATTCCTAAAAATTTCGACACCTCCTTGGAGTTATGTGGAGGTTTCATTTCAACTATAGCTTGAACTCTTGTTTCATCAGTTTAATTCCCTCCTTATTAATAATTAAACCCAAATATTTTAACTCTTTACAACCAAATTTACACTTATCTTATCTTTATTTAACGTTAACCCCGCCTCATGTAATAATCGAAAAACTTCTTTCAAATGCTTAAGATGTTGAGTGAATGATGGAGATGATATAACCACATCATCCATATAAACATTCACAAACTTGCCTATCACGGGCTGGAGAATTATATCTATTGCTTTCTGAAAATTGGGAGCCACCCCTGACAAACCAAATGGTATTCTGCGGAAGGCGTATGTAGCATTTTTCGTGACAAACGCGGTTTTAACTAAATCACTAGGATTCACAGCCATCTGAAAATATCCCAACCGAAGGTCCAGTGCAGACATTATGCCTGTGTAGGGTATGTTCATTATTAAATCGTCTATTAAGGGTAAAGGATACCGAGGGTACTTTGTAATCGCATTCAGTTTCCGATAATCAGCAGCAAATCTATACGCTTCTGGATTATCCGGCGGTACCCCATTATTCTTTCTACATAACACAACTGGTGACGCGTACGGGGATTGAATGGGAATTATAGTTCCTTCTTTCAACATTTTGTCAACGTGATAATCGAAAATATCTTGTTTAACACTATCATATCTGTACGGCCTGGAAACAACCAGTGGGTTATCTCCCGTGTCAATCTCATGATATAAAACATGTGTAAGCCCCTGTTTATCTGAAAACAATCCTTGAATACTATTAAACAAACCTCACAACTGTTTCTGTTTTTCATCTATCTTTGTCTTAGAAAGATCTATTTCTACTTTTTCTTCCTCGATCGTCTTTACCACCTTATCAACTTGCGAATCAGGAATCGCTAAGGATTTCCGATAAAAATCCAAAATGATCTTTGATCCACTTGTGAAACATATCCCGAGAATACATGGGTATTCCAAATCTGCAAACACATGAAAAAAAAACAAGATTTTTCAAACTCCCTAGTTCGAACATTTAATTCCACAATTCCTACATTCTGACATTTAGCTCGATGTGCTGTGATTACCTGAGTACGTGATTTCTTACTGGTTAATAAAAAAAATATTTTCTGTATGTCTCCTCTGATATAAAGGACTTCTCTACTCCTGTGTCCCATAATACTTTCATAAATTCTTGTTTAATAAAAGAGGAAAGTTCCTTTGGAGACATGCATAATACCGACAGTTTAACCGGTACCTCATTTATTGACTGCGTCTGATCACTTTTAACATCACTAACTTTCAAAACATTCAATCGTCCCCTTTGCCTTCCAACTCCTCGACTAAAATTTTCGTTCGAACTTCTATTTCTGTGATCCCTTCTACTAAAATCGTTATTTTGACCTCCGTTTCTAAAATGATATCCCATATCGTTAAATATTCGACCATCGTTCTGAAACCAATTTCTCCTCTCGAACCACTGATTTCCTTCACGGCTATTCTCGTAGTTACCCCTATAATCATTTCTACGATTACTCAGTCTACGCACCACCTCGGAATTTCTCCAATTTCCTCAATTACCCACATTAGACATCCTACGCTCATTCCAAACTCGTCATTCCACATTATCACTATTTTTCAAACCCCGTATTGCCTTGCATGAATATCTTTCCTCAAACTTAACTAAGACCTCCAACAACTGAACCGTGTTTGTGTGGATTTCTCATGATATAAAACATGCGTAAGCCATGGTTTATCTAAAAACAATCCTTGAAAACTATTAAACAAATCTTGTAATTCCTGTTTCAGTTTTTCTTCTAATTTTTTCTTAGAAATATTTATTTCTACTTTTTCTGTTTCAACCGTTTTAACCAACTTATTAATCTGCGAATCTGGAATCACCAAAGATTTTCGATCAAAGTCTAAAATAGTCTTTGATCCACCTATGAAGTCTATCCCAAGAATACATGGGTATTCCAAATCTTATAACACATGGAACAACCGAGGCGTTTCAAAATCCCGTATTCGAATATTTAATTCCACAACTCCCATATTTCGACATAAAGCTTCCTGTGCCGTGATCACCTGAGTACTCGATTTCTTTACTTGCTTATGAAAAAAATATTTTTGGTATGTCTCCTCCGATATAAATGACTTCTCCGCTCTAGTGTCCCATAACGCTTTTGTAAAAGTCTCGTCTAATAAAATAGGAACATACGGAAGTTCTACCGGAGACACGCATATTGCTGGAAGTTTAATTGGTGACTGATTTATCGACTGCATCTGATCACCTTTCATATCACTCACATTCAAAACATTTAATCGTCTCATTTGCTTTCTACTGCCTCGACTAAATTTTTCACTTGAACCCCTATTTCTTTGGTCCCCTCTACTAAAATCGTCTTTTTGACCTCGATTTTTATATTGATATCCCCCCTATCGTTAAATCTGCGATCATCGTTTTGAAACATATTCCTGCTCTCGAACCACTAATTTCCTTGACGATTGTTCTGATAGTTACCCCTATAATCATTTCTACCATTATTCGGTCTATGTACCACTTCAGAATTTCTCCAATTTCCTCGATTAGTACCAACATTAGATATCCTACGCTCATTCCAACCTCGTCCTTCCACATTATCTCTATTTCTCGAACCCAGTGTTGCCTTGCATGAATATCTTTCCTCAGACTTAGCTAAGACTTCCAATAATTGGATCGCAGTTTGTTGATTACGCACTTACACATAGTTCTGGACTTGCGGCTCAAGTCTAACGAAAATATGATCTACAAGGGTTTTTTAGACATACCAAGTTTTTTGTGCAACTTCAGCAAATTGTAAACAAAATATGTCGGCTACTGGTTCTGTCTTTACTGAGACGCGTAAAACCGTGTTTTTAAACCTTTCCTATTTTGCATGGCAGGGAATGCTTTCGACAATGCTGCTTTCAGCTGGGCGAAGTCCGTGGTCGTATTTTGCACTAACGCCGATCCGAATACTTGGTACCAATCCAGGACTCTACCTAGGAGATGACCTTTCTGATAAACACACGATAAGTCACTTGGTATTTCGGTTTGATTGTCAATACCCTCCAAAAATTCGGTGACGTTCTCGGATCCAGAAAAGTACACTTCTGGCCAAACATTAAACCCTCTCGCGTTTCTCATCTCAGGTCATATAGATAAAACCTAGTTGGGCGCCATTGTGATGTACCTCCCCTTGGAAGTACATCTCTCGAAGTATCAGCTTGAGCTAGAGGTGTAGGATCAGCGAAAGAACTAGGATCAAACATTATCTTAATATGGCTTTATTAAGATACCAGCTGGTATACCCGTTCTTCGCACGGGTGAAATGAAAAATTAAACAACACAGATTGAAGAATAATGAAGTTTTTAATGAGTTAATTTTATGTGAATTGCAAATTAAACAAAAAAAGCTTTTGGCATACATCAGCTAAACAAAAAAAAAACCTTTGTTAAATTTTAAGTACGTAGATCTAATAGCTGATAAAAAGGATTTTTTTTTTATTTATAACTCCCCGTAAAACTATTGAGGGTCGATTTTTGAAAATACCTTCCTAAGCTGATCTCTACTCAACAAAAGTAAGACATTGTTAAAAGTTTTCTGTAATGTACGCTTAAAATAGTGTAAATAATTTTTATCTGAAAGTATAATACATTAATATTACCTTCTGCAGTATTTATTTTATCTTAAAATTGTAATATTCGCAAGCAACGCCGTTTCTTAAATTATAATGACAATTCAATGAAAAACACAGCGAAATGATAGCGATAGTCAAATTGGCAAATGTCTAGCTAATTTCACAGCTCGAGTTTTATTAGAGCTTTGTAAGACTCGCCGTGTAAGGCAACGATGCACGTTAATGCTTTAACTACCGCATTATGATTTACTGCAGTTTTTTTCATGCAATATTTTTTTTGGGATCACTACATTGAAAATTAAGGCATATACATAAACAAAATACTCCACTTTGGGAAATTTAATCCTTGAGAGATAATAAATTAATTAAAGATATTCCACTGTGTAAAATTAATTACATACACCGTTCACTTAAAATAAATAGTCAAATCGTTTTCTAAAGTCCTCATTAACATACAAAAACATATATATAACACACTGAAATTTTCACATAAACTATTTTTTCGGGACAAAAATAATAATCTTTGAAATCCGCTGAAAACGCCAACAGCTGAAAACGCAAATCTGCTGCAAAACTGTTCGCCTTCTCCGTTAAAATACTAATCATAAGACCCGTGCTGCCATATATCTTGGAAGAGTGGAATTCAAAGAATATTCCTACTAAGTATTGGTAGAATATTATTTCTAAGTTGGCGTAGTGTGGTACTTAGGAGAAAGGGGTGCCAGATCAGGTGTCGTCCACGTCACTTAACCATGGTTCAAAATTACGTTGTACGTAGGCAAAAGCCCTCGTGTAGCTGAACAGTGCAACGCTAATATTCACTCACTCCAAAAAATACAGTATAGTAGTTCTAATTATTTTTATACTTTAACATGCAATATCCGCCTATTCAATTAAAATTATATCGTTATAATTAACTACCAACCACAAACAAACTATGGAATTCGTCCAAATGATGTTGTGTGAAAGACAAAGTTTATCTACTGTAAGTACCAGAAGCAATAAAAGTATTTATTTTGAAAAAGGATCAATTTCTTACTACCACAGTGTTTCTCAAAGTGTGGGGCCCGGTCCCCAAGGGGGCGCGATGACCTTACAAGGAGAGGCGTTAGCATATTGAAAATTTTAAGATTTAAAAAAAAAAAATAACCGGAAGAGAAGTAAAACAAAATGCTTTCTTCCATAATAAAAAAATAAACACACATCAACACTGATATAATTTATGTTTATCGTCTGGCGTTTTACCGTCACCAAATAGCTATCTTTGATACAAAAACCAAATTAAGAGAAAAAAACATTTTGTTTAATTTGCTGTATTTCCTCAATGAGAGATTTCTTTATTGCGTTTCAAGATAACATATTACTCGTTAAATGAAAAAACGAAACCCAGGCCCTGAGAAAAATTCTAAGATAAACAATTCATCTCTGTAATTATATTATTGAAATAGTACTGTACATTAGTTGTAGAAAAAGAAAAGGATGGCATGATTCACTTTTCAGCTAGGCTGCATAATACATTTGTAATCATTTCATTAACCTTCAAACCTATAATATATATATATATATACACTGCTGGACAATTGCTAAGGACGGATAACACTATCATCCATAGCAACCACAAAATGAAAGGAAGCAAAACGTGGAAAATTAGAATAAGTGCGGGATATTAGTAAGAAGAAATATGAGTATGCAATTTTTTTTCCACGTCTGTTCATCACGTGATAGCTTTCATAAAAGCTTTAAAGGTTTTGACGCGTGTGGACAGTTGTTGTTTCAAGTCAAAGTTTTACAGGAAAGATTTAATAGACGAACTTAAAATTTTTGGCATGTCTTCCCGACATCACATAGATGATTTTATGCGTGGCCGAATTATTGGAAAGATCGAAGAAGGGCGAAAAATAACAGATGTTGCCAGGGAGTTCATCATCGCTCACAGCGTTGTTTCACTGCTGTGGAAGTCATTTAAAACTACTGGAATGTGTAGTAGACGGCACGGGGGAGGTCGTTTTGGAAGTACGACGCCTGCAGAAGACAGATATATCGTCCTATCAGCAAAAAGGAACAGGCGCACCACAGCTCAGCAGGTGGCAAATCAGTTTCTTGCTGTCTCAGGAAAGCAGATCTCCCGAAAAACTGTTACCAGACGTTTAAGGGGAGGAGGACTATACGCACGCAGACCTGTTGTGCGTGTCCCATTGACCAGACAGCACCGTACTGCCCGTTTGCAATGGTGTCGTGAGCATCACAATTGGACTGAACAGGACTGGGCATGCGTACTATTCTCAGATGAGAGTAGGTTCAGTCTGTCATCCGATTGTACACGCCAACTGATCTGGCGCGAGAGTGGTACTGCTTATCGTCCAGAAAATATCAAAAAAAGGACCGATATCTGACATGCAGTATCATGGAGTGAGCCGGCATCATGATCAATGGCCGCACGTGCCTACATGTGGTTGCGAATGGGACTATGACGGGCCAACGATACATTGATGAAGTTCTACTTCCTCATGTTCGTCTTTTCCGTGGTGCTGTCGGTGATAAATTTGTTTTTATGGACGACAACGCAAAATGTCATCGAACACTCGCTGTTCAGGATTGTCTAGACAGCGAGGGTATTCAACGTCTCGTATGGCCAGCGCGTTCTCCAGATCCAAACCCCATTTAAAATGTGTGGTATGCTTTGGGGAGGCAAGTTGCTGGTCAGTTGCCTGCTGACTTTTAAATGCATTGTTCCATTTCTCCGTACGCACATCAAACTAACATTTTTTTTCAGATGTTTCACAGCTTTTGTACTTTCCAGAACAATAAATATTCTTTATTCTAAAGTCTGAACAGTGTGCCAACTATATTTTATCCTACTAGGCCTCATGTCTCGCTTAATGTTATGCTACATTGCAATTTGTGATCCGTCCTTAGCAATTGTCCAGCAGTGTATATAATATATATATATATATATATATATATATATATATATATATATATATATATATATATATAATATATATATATATATATATATATATTATATATATATATAATATATATATAAAATATATGTTATATATATATATATATTTAATATATATAATATATATATATATATATATTATATATATTATATATATAAGATATATATATATATATAATATATATATATATATATATATATATATATATATATATATATATTATATCTATATATATAATATATGTTGTTGTGGCTAATGCCACCTGTCTGACGTAGTCAGATCGAGGCCCACGAAATTCATCGTGGCATGGGCAAGAGGTACGCCTGTCGTTGGCCTTGAGCACCATACAGGTGACAGTGCAGTTTAAGCTCAGAGAAACTTCCCCGAAGGGACGATAGTTGGCGACACGACCTCTATCTCCACCTCCACAATTTCTGCAAGTGAACTGAAGGGGGAGGAAATATTCTCCAGTTCCTGCGCTAGTGAATAAGCTCACAAGACTACGGACCCACTGATTTAACGAGCACGTACTCCGTGTGCACTCGGAGGGTATTTGGTGACATCGAGCATTGGACCCAGGCCTTCCGGTCTGGAGTCCGATGCTCTAACCATTAGGCTACCCACGGCCCCTATAATATATGTAATATATATATATATATATTATATATATATATATATATATATATATATATATATATATATATATATATATATATATATGTTATGTTGTTACTTGGGATGAATTCGTAAACTGGGATTTGCCAGAATAATCTGTTTATTTTTAAAACAAGAATAAAGAAAAGGGAGAATAACAATTAATGAATGGAGTGAAACATTTAAACGCGCGTCGTAGCCTATATATATATATATATATATATATAATTGGCTTTCATTATTTTTAAGAGTTATTACTGCTCTGCCGATGCGCGACTGCCTCTCTTGCGGTCCCAACGGATTCTGTTTAGTTTTGATGTTCCTTCCTTCGTCGCTCCTTTCCCCCTTCGGGGACATTGCCCTCTCTAGGGGGATGCTAAGGGGACTTGCAATAGTGCCTTCTACTTCACAATCGGCCATCCTGAAAATGAGCTGACCACAGCGAAAGAAAATCCAAAATGTTGTAAGCAAACCTATAAAACAAAAATTGAAAACAGTGAAAAGAAAAAATAACAAGTGCTATGCTTTCCAGTACTTCACACAGGTGTTCTTTTTCTGGAAGCAGGTCGTCATTGCTGCTCACAGCTTATTAAAAAAAAAGCTATAAAAAGGGAAAGAGAAAAAGTTCAGTTCGTTATTCAAAGTTCTGTTCACAGAGAGTCACTGTGGGGTTACTCAAATTGCAGTCGTAAAATCGTCAGGCATCAGCGGTTGACCACCTCTTCATGAAATCAACAGCTGTGGATGTAAGATGAGGACCTTCGTCTTGACCAACCTTCTCCACTTCATATCTATCATGGGGTTTGACGGTCTTAATTAGGTAGGGTCCGTAGAAATTGGGTCGTAATTTGAGTCGTGTTCGGAACTGGGTTCTTTTGATTGTCACTGGTTCGTCTTTTTTATATATGTGTTGTTTGCGTTTTTTAACGAAGTGGGCTTTACTCTTGTTTGGCTCTTTCAACTTCGTATCCAAAATGATGGAGTTAAGGAAATATCAATTTGTCTAAGCAAACCATTTTTCTCTTTGGCAAGTTCTTGATTCTCATCACTATAACTTGTTTTATTAGCATTTCTTCCACTAGACTTTGACTTCTTAGCTTTGCGCTTGCTAGGATTAATTTCTCGTTTTTTAGTTGACATCGATGTTTTAGGATGATCGTTTGATTCCGTTAGTGCGTTTGCGATGAGTACTTTTTCTGTTAACGATGCACATTCAATTTCTTTCTCAACAAGTCGCTCTTCTGCAATTTTAAGTGTTTCTTGTAAGATCTCGTACTTTTTTTCAAGTTTAACTAACTTGTCAACCTTTTCTAAATTTGATTCTTATAATTTATGCAATTTATTTAATAACGCCGTTTTTTCTTATGATAATGTAGATGTGTTACATACGTGCATTTCTAAATTTTTACATTTATCTTCTGCATTTTTTAATTTTAGTTGTAATACTTCTAGGGCATTATCTTTTAATTCCGATTGGTTATGTGCCTTAGATACATTAATTAAATTAATAAAGTGATCCTTTTTCTTAGGTATTAATTCTATACCATTTGCACTAATTTTAAATTCAGTTTGTTTTAAAACATCAGTTCCAATAATTACATCAATAGTTGTTTGCGAATTGCTAATAACATAAATGTCCGTCATAAATTTGTTATCTCCAATATTAATAGTAGATTTAAAAGATCCAAAGGTTTTAATTTCACTCTTACCGAAAGAAGTTAAATTTATTTTCGTAGGATTTAACGTCGGTCTTCCAAGAATTTGATGAACACTTTCGCGTATTAAATAGTACTACCCGTACCAAAAAGAGCATCAAAATCATATCCATTAATTTTAACAGTTTTACGCATTTCTGATGAGGAATTTTGATTTCATTAACAACTTCACTAAAAACCTCATTAACAAGTTCATTTTTAAAATCAGGTTTTTTAAATACACACTGAGAGCTTTTATGACCAAATTGGTTACAATTAAAACATTTTAAACCTTTATTTTTATGGTAACATTCATTAGAAGTATGATTAAATAATCCACAATTATAACAACGTATACTTACATTACTCTTATTAGCAATAGCATCATTAAATTGACCTTTTTTATGAAACTTATTATCAGAACACATATTTTTATTAGATGTAGGAAAATCATACTGCTTAACATTTGTACGCTTATTTTTAATATCAATACTATAAGAATTATTTTGCATAAAAACCTTTTCATATATTTTTAACTTTTCTTTAAATTCTGAAATACTTTTACACACATGCGTATAATATCAATTTATTATGGTTAGAATCAGGTATACCAGTTATACAATACATAATCAGGCTGTGATCGTCTGTGTGCTTTTGAAGCAATTTCACGCATGGCCAAAAAATATTCAAATAGAGATTCCGTAGGGCGTAATTTCCGTTTTTGCATTTCCTTGTGGACGTCGTAAGAACAAAATAAATCTTCAAATTCTTCAATTAATGCAGGTTTAAGAGAACTATACGTTAATATGTTACGGAGAGTTTGGATAAAAGTCTTTGCAGGACCTTGAAGCAAACGTTTAACACAAATAATTTTTTTGCAAATCAGATATGTGTGGGATAAAAATAAAGTTTTCTTCTACGTCGCGAAAAAAAGCTTTAACGCTGTAATTATCATTTCCCGTATAAGAACTCATAGTTGAAAAAAGGTCCTTTAACAAATATGCATTCTCTTCGTTTCCTCTTTGTTTTTGATTTTGTTGTGTTTGAAGGAGGGGAGCAAAAACATCCTGCGGAGAGGGAGAGTGAAAAATTGGCGGGGTGAGGGGTTGTTTATTCGCGTCGTTCGTAGATTCTAGCGAAAAGGGCGCCGAATCTTCCTCTTCGTCATCCGTCAATTGTTCGGTAAAATTATTTATAAAGATGCAAGATCTGATAAATTTTTAAATATATGCTCGCTTAATTCTTTGGCGCTTCCCGCGCAATTCAGTCCTAATATAGTGCAGACGGTAATAAGTTCAGTTTTCGTAAAGTCCTTTAAAATTTTATCCTTTCGTGCTTCAATGTCGTAATTCTGTGGGAAACCCGCGAATTTTTTAACTCTTTTCTAGAAGATTTACTGTAGGGTTCGTCATTAACAATTTTGTGCAGAAGTTGCACCGTTGAAGCAGGGGCCGTCTTTAATATGTTCGCAATAGCAGCAATTTCCTCTAGACAGACCATCGTAAATAAATATCTTCAGAATAATAAAGGAGTAAATTGGAATGGACTCACCGTTGATGATTTCGTCGTTGTGGTTTGCGTTGCCGGTACCGTCGTTGAAGCGTGCGTGGTCCACCAGTCTTGACTCGTCGTATTTTCTAGGGGTTTTTAATTTTAATTTAATTTGATTTGAGGCAGAGCTCCCAAATGTTATGTTGTTACTTGGGATGAATTCGTAAACTGGGATTTGCCAGATTAATCTGTTTATTTTTAAAACAAGAATAAAGAAAAGGGAGAATAACAATTAATGAATGGAGTGAAACATTTAAACGCGCGTCGTAGCCTAATTGGCTTTCATTATTTTTTAAGAGTTATTACTGCTCTGCCGATGCGCGACTGCCTCTCTTGCGGTCCCAACGGATTCTGTTTAGTTCTGATGTTCCTTCCTTCGTCGCTCCTTTCCCCGTAAGGGGACATTTGCCCTCTCTAGGGGATGCTAAGGGGCTTGCAATAGTGCCTTCAACTTCACATATATATATATATATATATATATATATATATATATATATATATATATATATATATATATATATATATATATATCTATATATCTATATATATATATATATACATATATATATAGATTTATATATCTATATGTGGGAGACAACAAGGGGTCCAAGATGTTTGTCTTTCTTCTATTTTATTTTAAAACTTAAACAAAAATTAATTAAAAAGGTAGCTATTTTAACAGATATGTTTGACGATGATATGCAGAAGGTAACGCCTGCTCGCGCACCTCTCGCGTTCTCTCTTCTCCTAAAAGTTTTTGTTCTACTTTCACTAGTTCAAAAGTTTCCACAGTTTCAGTTCTCATAGTTTCAGTTTTTGTTTCACTTAGCTGCGCCTGCGCGCGAAGACTGTGTTTTGCTTTTGGCTGCATGCCACAACGGCCAGCCTGACTGTCCGCTGTCCGCAGCGGTACTTCCCTTTTTTCCTTTCCATGGATACCAGAGGAGAATCTGAAACATACAAAAAAAGACGGAACATACAAGAACTATACGACAAATACATAGAGATTTAACATATCATAATTTTTCTGAACAAGACAGTTTCTCCATCATGTGAAGGCATCTCTTCGACATCCGGAAGGTTCCACAGGAAAACATTGTGTTTCACAGGCATAAGAACGTCTTTTTTTTAACAAGTTGATCTTTGGTTGAACGCATCGATATTTTCCTCTCTGGAGTTCTGGACGTCTGTTCAAAACGATTTCTCTTTTTCCTCCGTTTCACTGCCAGGGCTCAAAGATTTTTCTGGAGCATTGTAAACCGACGATGTTTACTCTTCATAGGTAAAGGGTTGGATTGCTGGAAGTTGAAGTCCACGGAACTCGTTTTCATGGCACCATTTACTTTCTTACACAATACTATATCAGAACATTTTTCTCTTATAATACTCAATTTTAACTTACAACTCTTAGTTTTATCACATTTATAATCCTTAATTAGAGAACTCAAATCATTTCTAGTATTAAAGTTTTTAACATGTGGCAAATCATAACTAAAGTTTTCTATCACATTTGAAACAGAAACATTTGGAAAACACCAGAATCTGCACTCAAAGAGGATTCACTTTCATTCAATAAAACATCGCTCTTTGCGTGGCCTAGTTTCTTTATTTCAGAATATACACTGGGATGTATAATAATTTCTTCGGTCAAGGTCGGTGATATTGCCGTTCGAACACTAGACCGGGAGAGTGTTCATTAAGAGAAAGATTTATCGGTTTTAACTTCTACCATTCGCTGTTCACCAAAACATGAACTTAATGTTATTATTTCTTCGGAAGGTGTTTGCACTCTAATTAGTGAGGAATTTAAAACTGGGATCTGGCAACCTGAATCGATCAAGGCTGTTACGGGCTGATTTTCCACAAAATGTTTACGTATTGAAGATTTGAGAATTCATCGCTATTTTGTTTTTCGCTCTCGACTTTCAAAGTATTCACGTTTATTCTGTTATGGATGTGGTCCTTAGATTCTTTAGGTTTAAAACGCTTCTCACAGTCTCTTGCGCAATGAGATGAATCACCGCATATATAGCAATTTTTTTTTTTCTATTTCAAGATTTTGGGGATAGTTCTCTTTAATCTCTGGTTTAAAGTTTTGTGATCTATTTTTAAAGGGGTCTTGGGTATATCCATAAGTAATAGGAATTTCTTTATGTGATCTGCTTCTAGATGAAATATAAATATCGCACTCTTTAGCTAAATCAATAGGCCTAAACCAATCTTCTGCTTCTCGAATGCCAATATGAGTTGCAGTTTCCTTATTTAAAGTTTCAAATAATTTATCAGAAATTATAAGTTCACATAGAGATTCAAAGGAATTAACTTTTCTTAACGAACAATAATATTGGAAGTTTGCCGTCAATCTTGCAGCAAATTGGATGTATGTCTCACCTGATGATTTTACAGCATTTTTAAGTGAGTTTAAACACTCGCGAGGGTTAATTGGAATTCTCTGAGTACTAAAGATTTTAGTTTTTCATAGTCATTTAATTCCTCTTCTTTAATATACAGTAAGACGTTATGAGCTCTTTCGCCCAGAAGATTTATTAAAATTTCAGATTTATATTCGTCATTTATTTTCTTGGTTAAAAATGCGCGTTCTAATGATTGGAAGAACAGATTAAAATTTACAGATCTGGTGGGAACAGGAAGAGATAAAGTTCTAATACTGTTTATCATATTTTCTATGTTAGTTTCGAACTGATTTTCTTCGACTTTAGCTGCAGGATTTAAACTTAATGCTTTATTTTTAGCCGTTTGAAGTTCGACTTCTTTTTCTAATTGCGCTAGCTGTAGTTTCGCGAGCTCAATTTTCTGTTTTTCTAAAGTTACCTCTGTTTCGTTTCGCGATACTCTCTCATCTATACAGTTTTGAATTAAAGTTTTAACGAAATCTGGATCACTCTCAAATGTACTACTGTTCTCAATTTTAGTCTTTAGTTTAGCAATAGTGTCCGTACTCTCCACAGTACCGTCTAGATCCTCAACAACTCTTATGAGATCCTCTTTAAGAGCGTTTTTATACATTTTAGAAAAATATGGAAAGATCCTACCTTTTTTTCCTAGCTCCCTTGTTGCTCGCACGTACGATGTATTCAATAATTGAAGAAAAATTTCGATTCGTCTGTGATTTCAACTCTTCACAGGTAATATAGTTGAAATTGTTCGAATTGACACCTCTTCGCAGGTGTTTATATGAGTGGTTCCAACCTCTATACAGGCGGAATATTTAGGGTTCGATGAAAAATATAACCTCTACACAGGTTATTTTATTCAACAGTTCCAACCTCTACACAAGCGGAATTTTCATGCTGAGTTCAAACCTCTACACAGGTTGAACGAAGTTTTCGAAAAATGGCGGCGCGTCTCCTCCACGAACGGCTTTTGTTCACGTTCCAAACTTTGATCAAAATCGAAATTTTTTTTTCAATCCCGGCCTCTACACAGGCGGAGTATTCATGCTGAGTTCAAACCTCTACACAGGTTGAACGAAGTTTCCAAAAAATGGCGGAGCGTCTCCTTCACGGACGCTTTTGTTCATTGTCCAGACTTCGGTTCAAATCGAAATTTTATCGATCGCGGCATAGCCCCCATAATTTGTGGGAGACATCAAGGGGTCCAAGACGTTTGTCTTTCTTCTATTTTATTTTAAAACTTAAACAAAAATTAATTAAAAAGGTAGCTATTTTAACAGATAAGTTTGACGATGATATGCAGAAGGTAACGCCTGCTCGCGCACCTCTCGCGTTCCCTCTTCTCCTAAAAGTTTTTGTTCTACTTTCACTAGTTCAAAAGTTTCCACAGTTTCAGTTCTCATAGTTTCAGTTTTTGTTTCACTTAGCTGCGCCTGCGCGCGAAGACTGTGTTTTGCTTTTGGCTGCATGCCATATATATATATATACATATACATATATATATATATATATATATATATATATATATATATATATATACATATATATATATATATATATATATATATATATATTATAGATATATATAGATATATTATACTACCTGCAAGTACCCGGCTTTAAAAAAACAAGGTTTTCTGTAGAAGCTTACAAAACTGTTTATTTGCATGCAATAAAAGGGTACATTTATCTTAAAGCAATGTGATAGACAACATTTTTGGCAGTTCCATTTGGAGTGTGTACAAAAATAATATTTTGTCTGCCCACTCTAGAGCAGGCGACATACAACTGCCCATGAGAAAAGCATGGTGTCTGCGTCTATACTCTCCCCCTTTTTCTCAGAGCCAAAACTGACAATGCATTCCCTATGAATGAAGGAATGGAATGGAATGGAATGTAGTAAGTAATGTGATATTTGTTGCAGTAAAGTAAATATAACAAAGAAGTATTGCAAATTTCTTACCGCTTTTGTTTAGTAAAGTTTTCTCAAAAATGAACCCATGGCTCAGAACATGCAGATGACGCACTCTTTTTGGCTGGAGGAGGCCAGAATGAGGTTGGGATGGAACGAAACCTGTTTAAGAACCTTCCCCATGTAATTTTTTGACTGTGTACCAAATTTCACGTTATTTGGTTGTCTGGATCTTGAGTTATAAGGAAACAGACAGACAAACAAATACGTTATATGTATATATAAATATAGATATAGATTTGTTTGAATTCTTGTGTATTACTTTTGTAAGCTTCATTGCATATTTTATGGTGTACCAGTCTTTTAAAGCTGACTGAGCCACAGCAACATTTAGCTAGGTATAGCTAGTTATAACATAAAATTAAATCTAAAAAAGATATCAAAAATAAAAGAAGACTCAATATTTTGATTAAATCAGTATAAACATTTTCGTACAAACATAATATATATACTGTAAAATATTTACTTTGCTATTTGCCTTTCAAACTACCATCAAATAAAATTTTAAAAGTTGTCAAAAAAAGAAAAAAAACATATTTAAGGAAAATACCACTGATTAATGTTGCCAAAGACATCGCAATGTGTAAAAAAATATTTGCAGTACATAATCGCCAAAAAAAAAAAAAAAAATGTAAGTACTAAAATATAAAAAAAAAAAAAATTATCTATTAAATTAATTAAGGATTAGAGGAGGGAAAGATAAAACAGGTTAAGATAATACTCATAATAATTTCATATTGGTAGGCTACTTATTTTTGGCATGATTTTAAAATCACGCCAAATTGGTGTTGTGGCCAATCTTATGTTATAGTAATGTACAGAATTAAAGGTACTTATGCATTATCGCAACCTATTGGTGACATTATACAAAATGAAGCACATGTTTGCCAATTTAACGCATACAAAGTTGGGATTGCCAAAGTGGCGAGTTGTCTTGAACGTTGGCGACTGTGCAATAATACGTAAGTAATAAATAAAAAAAATTATCCGAAGTATATATATCCCGAGCGCAAAAATAAATTGAAAAATTAAGTACAATACTAACATTAAATGACATAAAAAGAACTGAACTAACTCTATCAATGCAAAAGCATAATTTGAAAAAATATGGTACTTACATATAACCGCAACCTATTGGCGACATTATCTGAAACGAAGCACATCACTCACAATTCAGCAAATATATGACATGCGAAATCGGGGTTGCCAACTTGGCAAGTTATTTTGAATGTTGGAGATTGTTAGGATAGTACAATAAGTAACAAAAATAATTTATCTTACGACTACCTGCTTCCTCAACATACTCATTTTTGGCATGGTTTTGAAATCACGCCAAATTGGTATGTTGCGGGCCGTCTAATGTTATAGTAATGTACAGAATTAAAGGTACTTATGTATTATCGCAACCTATTGGTGACATTATACAAAATGAAGCACATGATTGTCAATTCAACACATACAAAGTTGGGATTGCGAAAGTGGCGAGTTGTCTAGAACAGTGGCGATTGTGCAATGCGTAAATACTAAATAAAAAAATTAAGCAAAGAATACATATCGCGAGCATAAAAATAAATTGAATAATTAAGTACAATACTAATATTAACTGACTTAAAAAGAACTGAACTAACTCTATTAATGCAAAAGCATAATTTGAAAAAAATATGGTACTTACATATAACCGCAACCTATTGGCGACATCTGAAATGAAGCAAGCACATCATTCACAATTCAGCAAATATATGACATGCGAAATCGGGGTTGCCAACTTGGCAAGTTATTTTGAACATTGGAGATAGTTAGGATAGTACATAAGTACCAAAAATAATTTATCTTACGACTACCTGCTTCCTCAACAGGTATTTAAGCCATTTGTCTGTTTTGCTCATTTCTGATAACTATTCCAGTTTGATATGTAATTACTACCAACACTGCTTTCTCTTGGGCAGTATAATTAAGCAAGTTTGATTTTCTGCAAGGCAATTTTATACACTGAAGCCAATAGTATACCCTTAAAGGTTAAAATAAAGACACATAAAATTGTAAAATATTATTAATTTCATGCTATCTAAAACAGATGGTAAAATCCTAGGAGGACCCACTGCTGTTTTTGGCGCCAAAAATGTTTCGCCAAAAAGCGCCAAATTGAAGGTTTTCAAAAAGGCGTCAATGACGAAAAACTCTTGGGAAGCGCATGCGTCAGCGGGGAATGGAATGGGCGTTTCGCAAAGATGAAAACGAATAAATACATTAAATTAATCATTATATAAAGAAAAAAAAACGCAATGAAAGCAATGAAATTCATTTTAAAAAAGCATTCTAAAACCAGTGTGTACAACATGATTTACATTTTTAAAAAAGGACGAAAGGGGCGTTTCGCAAATATATAAAATTGAAGAAATACATGAAATCAATCATTTTAAAAAATTTTTAAAGGCACTTACCTTACGCTTGCATTTCGTCATGTTCCGTTGGTGGATACACCCTTGCGATGGATGCAAGGAATTCATGAAAATTGTCATCCACCAACTTGTGACCTGTTCTTATTAACTTTCAAGTCCTTCACCACGAACGCATTCATGCTCTTGCCAAACCAATATCTGGTCAAACGCAAGATAATTATTATAGCAAGTTTGCTTTCGCTAAACCAAGTGCCCTTTCTCACACTCCGAACAACGTCGTGGCGATTATCTTTTGACTGGTTGCAGCAACGCCATTCGTAGCCGTCAACCGTTCCCTTTCGTTCTTACAAACGCATATTTTTTTTAAACCTCGGACATTCATAACGAGAAGCAATTAAATTAGCTTTCATACACCATTCTAATGTCTCTTTCTTCCCCTCTGTGCCCAGGAGCACAAAGAAACCTGTCGTAGCCTCGCTTTCAATTAATTTCCTTTCACACGCCATTCTTAACAACCACCGGTGGAGAGCAGACCTTCTCAAACGAAGTCAAATGTCAAAATGACGTTTTTTCGGAAAAGGCGAAAAACGTTGTACTTTTTTAGGGTTGCCATTTTTTTAAGTGATTTGAAAATCCAAATTTTTGGATGAAATGGAAGGGTTACCATATTGTAACCTTTATCGCTCAAAATTTGGCGACCAAAAGTGGGTACTCCTAGGATTCAACCAGAAAGGTATTTTAGTTTGTCGAAATTATAACCTTCGCATTCTAAAGAAATAAATAAATTTACCGAAAAAATACTGAAATTGTAAGTTCTAATTTTTAAGCAAAATCACACACATAAACATCCTGCGATAATACCTAAATGTTGCCAAAACAACAAAACAAAATTTTAATTGAATCCTTAAAAAAATGATTTATTTGAAAAATAAACCTAATTAAATATCAAAGAATAGAAAAATTGAATAAATATTCCAAGTGATTAACATAGCTACAGTAAAAATATGTAATAATCTTGAAAAACTGCATGTAAAGTATAAATTGTCCACTTACTGAGAAACATGACATGATATGTCATAACACTGGAAAATCACTTAAAAATTAAATTTTAAAAAATGTGGCGAGTTGTCTCGAACGGTGGCGATTGTCCAATGCGTAAATACTAAATAAAAAAATTATCCAAAGAATACATGTCCCGAGCATAAAAATAAATTGAATAATTAAGTAAAATACTAACATTAACTGACATAAAAAGAACTGAACTCTATTAATGCAAAAGCATAATTTGAAAAAATATGGTACTTACATATAACCGCAACCTATTGGCGACATCTGAAACGAAGCACATCACTCACAATTCAGCAAATATATGACATGCAAAATCGGGGTTGCCAACTTGGTAAGTTATTTTAAACGTTGTAGATTGTTAGGATAGTACATAAGTAACAAAAATAATTTATCTTACGACTACCTGCGTCCTCAACATACTCATTTTTTGCATGATTTTGAAATCACGCCAAATTGGTATGTTGCCACCTGTCTAATGTTATAGTAATGTACAGAATTAGAGGTACTTATGTATTATCGCAACCTATTGGTGACATTATACAAAATGAAGCACATGATTGCCAATTCAACGCACACAAAGTTGGGATTGCCAAAGTGGCGAGTTGTATTGAACGGTGGCGATTGTGCAATAATACGCAAGTACTAAATAAAAAAAATTATCCAAAGTATATATATCCCGATAATAAAGATAAATTGAAAAATGAAGTACAATACTAACATTAACTGACATAAAAAGAACTGAACTAACTTTATCAATGCAAAAGCATAATTTGAAAAAATAAGGTACTTACATATAACTTATACATAGGTTATATATTACCTATTGGCGACATTATATGAAAGGAAGCACATGACTCACAATTCAGCATATATATGACATGCGAGATCGGGGTTCCAACTTGGCAAGTTATTTTGAACGTTGGCGATTGTTAGGATAGTACATAAGTACCAAAAATAATTTATCTTACGACTACCTGCTTCCTCAACAGGTATTTAAGCCATTTGTCTGTTTTGCTCATTCTCTAATGCCTATTCCAGTTTGATATGTAATTACTACCAACACTGCTTTCTCTTGGGCAGTATAATTACCCAAGTTTGATTTTCTGCAAGGCAATTTTATACAATGAAGCCAATAGTATACCCTTAAAGGTTAAAATAAAGACACATAAAATTGTAAAATATTATTAATTTCATGCTATCTAAAACAGATAACGAAAACGGAAATACAATACTTATGTTAATCATAGTAATAAGAACTGAAAAACCATTATCAATAAGAAGTTTTAGTTTGTCGAAATTATAACCTTCGCATTCTAAAGAAATAAATAAATTTTCCGAAAAAATACTGAAATTGTAAGTTCTAATTTTTAAACAAAATCACACACATAAACATCCCGCCATAATACCTAAATGTTGCCAAAACAACAAAACAAAATTTTAGTTGAATCCTTAAAAAAATGATTTATTCGAAAAATAAACCTTATTAAATATCAAAGAATAGAAAAATTGAATAAATATTCCAACCGATTAACATAGCTGCAGTAAAAATATGTAATAATCTTGAAAAACATCATGTTAAGTATAAATTGTCCACTTACTGAGAAACGTGAGATGATATGACGTCATAACACAGGAAAAATCACTTAAAAATTAAATTTTAAAAAATTAGGTAAGAATTAGGAATGCCAAACCTATTTAAGAACCTTCCTGGTGTAATTTTGTGCACGTGTACCAAATTTCTCGTTATTTGGTTGTCTTGCTCTTGAGTTATAAGGGAACAGACAAACAGACAACAAATGCGTCATATATATATAGATATATTATATATATTATATATATATTATATATAATATATATATATATATATAAAATCTAGATATATATATATATATATATATATGTATTATTTATATATATTATATATATAAATATATAGATATATAAATCTAGATATCTATATACATATATATACATATATATGTACACATATATATAATATATATATCATATATATATATTATATATATATATATTATATATATATATATATATATATATATATATATAATATATATATATATATTTTATATATATATATATATATATATTATATTATATATATATATATATTTATATATATATATAATATATATATAATTTATATATATATATATATATATATATATATTATATATATATTATATATATATATATATATTTTATATATATATATATATATATTAAATATATTATATATATATATATATATATATTTTATATATATATATATATATATATTATATATATATTATATATACATATATATATATATATATACATATATACATATATATATATATATATATATACATATATATACATATATATATATATATATATATATATATATATATATATATATATATATATATATATATATATATATATATATATGTCAGGCCCTAGGCCTGCTGGTAAAATGAGGGGGGCATCCCTCTTCAAAATACTTCTTTATTTCGCTTCCATCACAAAAATCTAACATGGCGGCCCTTTGCCGCGCAACCGGGTGGTACAAAGACAACATCTCAGCGAGGAGACACCAGCCAAACCTTTTCTTGTATGCGTTCGCGAAAGCGTCGCTCGTTGCACCTTTAAAAATGGCTTATTTTCCCGCAAATCCTTACGCGATGGTAAAGAGTTCGCTCACTTTCATTTATTACTTCCTGAATTTTGAATCTAAACTTTTCAAACCTGACAAATTCCCCCCCTCCCCTCCGCTGAAGCCTGGCACAGCCAGATTGGCCAATTCTGACTGACAAGTCCCCAGGGGAGAAAAATTGTATTTCAATGATATCAAATTCTCCAGGAAATGAAATAAAAATCTAGAATATAATAATTGTGTAAAGAGAGTGGGCTGGTGAATTCTAACATGTACAAAAAAAAATAGCAATAATGAATAACAAGTATCAAAAATTTGGTATAAAACTTTTTGTGTTACACATAGAATTGTTTTTCTGAAAAATATCACACATCTAATACTTCCACTATTATGATTATAATAATAATGATGTTAAAAAAAAAGCAACATAAGATAAAAGATAGTTCACATTAGACATTCAAAAAATATAGTGAGTGCTAAACAACATAACATAAGATCAAGTGAAATTCTCACTAAATGTGCATCAATAGTAAACAATGTTAATAAAGAGTGATAAATGTTGAAAGTTACAAGTACTTCAAAATGGTATTGAATGTTGGAATAATGAGTACATAAATACATAGAAAGAATAGGTATAGAGTAAAAATAACATGATTTTAGAGCAATACGTAAC